>LPNX010346791.1:551358-571782 GCA_001517045.1 Pseudotsuga menziesii
GCGCACTCAGCTGCAATTCCTTTCTTACAATCTCTAACTGCGCACTCAGCTGCAGTTCCTTCCTTACAAAAACCCTTTGCGCACATAGCTGCAGAGGTTGTCCATGCACACAGCTGGGACTTGACCTTAAAACCCAAAAATAGATCTAACTTCTTCGCATCATATGATCCTCATTTCATTAGATGATCTTGACATCTTTACACGAGTTCCTATTTATACAAGTGCACTATTACAAAATCATGGGCTTACACCCGAAAATTATGGACAATTACAAAAAGAGGGCTTTGACTCAACCCCGACACCCCTAAGACTATTTTGAGTCGCAACTCCACTTACAAGCTTCCACAAAAACCGCGGAGTTACCAAAATTAAGGACTGTTAAGGTGCGTGCCCCAACAATGCCCGTATTCCTAAGAGGCCATGGATGGGGGTTTGTAGTATATGTTCTTATCTTAAACAAAGAAGGGATAAATCATAAGGGATAGAAAGAGGTGTGTCTCTAAAAACGTCTTTTTCTCTTATACATATCAATTATAAGATCTTATCAATCTTTTATTTTTCTTTTATTTGTAGATTCTGTTATCAAAGAACTTCAATCACATCACAATCAACTATCAATTGAATGCCAAAAGTTATACAAACATCGCAGTAAATTTTATGACCATAATTCATAATTCACCATGTGATTAATCATTGGTCCGACAATATTCCACGAGTTATGCATCTGCAATTGGACAACACTAGCTGAGAAAACAAAAATCAAATCGTGTTTGGTTATCTAAACATGCTTGTTGAATTGGGAAATTTTCAGAAGGTTAAAGTTGGTTTTGTTCTTGTTGGACATACACATGACCATATTGATCAAATGTTTAGCCATTTTGCAGCAACATTGGGGAGGAAGAATGTTGGCAGTATTCCATCATTAACTGAAATTATTAGAAAGACATATAGTACAAAGCCTATTGTACTAACATTGGAGGAGACTGTTGACATGAGAAGATTTATTATGGGATCGCATGGTGAATAAAGGTGCATCGAAAAAATTAATGACATTAGCTTCCAACATTAATTTCGTATAAAAAAGATTGATGGGAAAACACTACTATGGGGTAAGAAGTACTCAACAAGTGCAGAATGGGGGCCTACATTAGGTTTAACATTTCTGAAATTCATCCCAATTCATCAAATTTATGCTTCAAAGATATTGTTATTGCAATCAGCTATCAAGATTCAAAATGCACACCGACACAATAGAGATGTTGATTCTGCTCAATGCTTGGAAGAAATAAAAAAGTCTATCAAAGATACATAAGACTATTTTGATGTTGTTGATGTTGTTTGGTTGGAGTCTTTTTTCATTGAGAAAAATGACATAATTTGAAACTCTACAAATGAAAATATATTTTTGAAGACTCCATTTCATTGGCCGCAAAGTATGTCAAATGAAAACGATGAAATAAATGTTGAACCAGAAGGTGTTGATCCTTCTCAAGAAGTGGAAAGGGAAATGTATATTGGATCTAGAATATCATCTGTACGACGTGAGGCAATGGAAGATCTTTACAGAGACTAAGTACAATATATTAAATAATGTTGTATGATTTAAGTGTTGGATACAGAAGATGCACACAGTTATCCATTCTGGATTGCAAGAGTTATGAAGGTCAATAAATAAAATGAATAAGTTATATCCATTGAAGTACATTGGTATTCAATAGACACACACCCATTTGATGGTGTGTACAAGCCAAAGATGGTGGTTGAGAAAAGGGTTTGCAAAAAGAGAAAAAGAAAGGGTCAAAATGTAAATCATCGTCGCATTGACATTTTGAACTTAGAAGATGTTGACATTATGGCTTCCATTTGACAAAGAAAGGCAATATTCTCTCCAAGACTACAAAGATTATCAAAAGATTGCTTCCACAAGAAATAGTTGCATCATGGGAGTCTTCTAAACCAAGGCGTAGATCGAGAAGGAATATGTCCTATGAAATGTTGGGCATACATGAAGACTGAGATAGTGCACTTATTGATAGTAGAGAAGAATACAGGTCATCTGCATCTTCATCTGGTCATTCATCTAAAGAAAATGTAGTTTCTGATGGTGTGTTAGAATCCATGTGTTGATTTCACTATTTGCATATGAAACATTTTATCTGTTTTATTAAGATGAGATTGAATGCGTGGAAACTCTAAATGAGTATTTCAATTTTAGAATGAATATCTTCTACGTGTTATGGTTTAATATATGATTTTATTATGAGTACTATAAGAAATTCCTTTATTTTATATGGAAAGAGTGGTCTAATAATTTCTTGAATAATTTTTCTTTAATATAGTGCAAGTTTTATATAGTGTTACTAAGAGGTTTAATAAATACAATTTTAAATTATCATAGAATGATATAATTATGCCATTTTTTGAAATAGCCGGTAGCATCAATTTTCAATTTGGGGTTTGATTTTAAGGTTATTGTAAAAAACATCAAGGACTATTTTCGTCCATGTCCACATTTTTATCCCAAAAAAAAGTGGTACTACCGGTAGCACCACTTTTTGATTTGGAGGTGGGTGTTGGTGTTTTTTCACAAATATAGAAGTTTTGATGGCTAGATTTCTCATTTTGATTATAAATTTCTCATCAAGTTGTATAACATGTTTAGTTGGAAATAAATAAATAAATAATAAAAAATAACTAATGTGATAACTGAACTTAATGGCATGGTAATGTGTAGTCCATGTGACAATGGAACTCCATCTAGCAGCTAGAATTCGAGCTCATGTGCACAAAGTTTAGTCAAACTACATTTTACAGCTATGAATTGAAGTAATGTGCAGTTTGTGTGACAATCGAACTCTTAATAAACTCCTTCGGATTCCTAATAAATTCCTTTGAACTCATGTGATAACTGCACTTAGTAACATGATAATGTGGAGCTCATTTAACAATCAAACTCCATCTGGAAGTTGGGAGTCGAGTTAATGTGCCTAAGGCTTAGTCGAACTTTATTTGGAAGCCATGAGTCAAGATAACTCAGAGTTGTTATATAAACTGCAATAGCTTTATATTAAATTTTAAATGAACTATTAGATACAACTATTAGCTTAACTCCAATGATGATACAACTACGAGTTTAACTTCAACTATGAGCCTAACAACCTCAAATTAAATGGTTGTTATACTAGATTAACTATTAGATACAAGTAATTGACCCATTCTTTAGGAAAAAAACATTATCAATGTGTCAAATATATGTTTGTTGGCGTATTTTGAACATATTAATTTGATTAATATGGTTGTTGTTAGTGTAAAATATGTGAAATACAATGGATAAATATAGAAAAATAAGACATCTAAGATATTAGATTTTATTTTACATAGAGAAACTTTATTGTTCTATTGATGTTAGATTTAAAGTCTATATAATTAATATCAACAAAAACAATTCTCATAGATCAAACTTAACCCAATAGTAGGTGGTGGATTTTAGACATCATATTCATAGTGAAAACATGAAAGATATAGTTATGATTGACCACCCTTCCAAGAAATTGATACGTAAATTTATAAATATTATGTAAAGACATCTATATGGTTTAAAACTTTAAGATATTTAGAAGCATATCATAAATAAAATAAGATTTTTTTTCCAAGAAAAAAATTAATAATATTTCATATCCAAAATAATACATTCTTCAATACTAGAATACATGATCAAACATACCATAGTATAGAATGTATCATAGTCATAAGAATTTCCACCAATACCTGTAGCTTTAAGCTACACAATATTTACATAAGAATTTACATCAACAGTCGAAATTATGCCTTGCTTTTTACAAAATATGACTCTAAGCATATGCTTAAGCCATAAAAAAACCTCTACCTTGACTTTCGCCTTTCCCGTCATTGATTTCCATGAATTTTCAAAACTCAGACCACCTCTAGCTTTACCCATCAAACAGATCTTCATCTTGGGGCTTAAGCCTAAAGCTCTAAGCATGCCAAGATCTTATCTACTAGGACATTCAAAAAACAATTTCAGCAATGACTTTCACAAGGAATTTACTGCTTTCCATGAATAATCACCCACTTAAGTCTAGTAAGCTTTTGTTAATTCCACTAGCTGACATGATAAAAAATTCCCTAAAAAACCCCATTATGTTTCACTTCCCCATTAATTATCATTGACCAATATCTTTTCTACACAACTACTCCTTATTTTGATAAAACATCCACCTCAATATTTTGTTATCAAAATCCACTTTTTCAAAGGCTATGCATAATATCCGAGTCTCCTCCAAAAGTGATGACAGGAGTACATTATGGCATTTGTATTCCTCCTTCATTCATTTGATGGTTAACATTGAGTCACCATATACATTCATCCTTTTAATTCCATTGTCCCTGGCTAATTTAAAAATGATCCAAAGATCTTTCAACTCCACAAAATTATTGGATCCAGGTCCTAGCCCATCCCTGAATGTTATGGATTGATTTCCAAATATATACAATACTCCTTCGACTCCACTTAGAGTCCTGTCACTTTGAGTTGCCCCATTAAAAGAATCTATAGGTTCCATCAATCGATGAACCACTCTATCCTTCTTTGATTTCTTGGCTTGGGGAAAGTGCTTTAAAATGATCAAACTCTGTGCCACACAAATGGACATTGGATAATCCTTATCCTCTTACAAGCTTTCATTCCTCGCAATCCAAACACTCTAGCTTATGATTGCAGGAAGAGCTCGAAAGTCATGTGTCTCCTTATTGCTACACCAAATTTGAAAGCACTCTTCCACTGATGAGCCTACCCAAAAGAGCTTAACAACTAAAGAATCTTCAATACCATTCCAAAATTGTTTGGTGAAACAACAATCCACTACCAAATGGACATTATTTTCCTCGGCATTCCTAGATATATAAGATCTACTCAGACCGACTTTGTTCCTAGGTTGCAAATGGTCCCAAGTTAATGCTTTATTTGACAATAAAAACACAAGAAGATTTTAGATTTCAAATGGCACTGGAGCTTCTAGATTTCCATATGCCACCATGATGCTTCTCCCTGCTAGTCATTTAACATAAGAGAATTGTAGCCAACCTTTGGAAAATACCTACCATTAGCTGCACAAGTCAAAACTAAAGAATCCTTACAGTGTTGAAGTCTGATATGGTTTTCCCTTAACTACCCAAGAATGTCTCCACAAATCCGGTTGTCCTCCCGCGTGAAACCCAGTTGAGAAGCCAAAACCCATCCTTGATCCCACCTCATACTCTCATTGTTTAAACTTACATGCTTAAGAGAAAAATAACCATCTTCACGCAAGAGATTATCCATGCTCTAAAACAAAACAAAATAATAAAATAAGAAATACATTTTCATAATTTCTATTAAAGACTAAATCTTTATTATTTCTAAAATATAAAAAATAAAACTCTTATTTAAAATACATTTTATTAATTTTAACCATTAAAACTCCATTTCTTATAATAATAATTGATTTATTATTATTTGTAAATCTCATTTTTCTTTAAATAAAAATTCTTTAATTGTAGTAATAAATTTACAAAACTCTAAAACACTCGTTCTATCTATCTAGTTTTTATAGTTATTATTTGTATATCATATTAAAGCTAGCATTTTTTTTCCAAAATTAAAAAAAAAATCACAATTCAAATTTTATTAAAATAGTTTTTTATTATAACCTTAAAATATTTTCTTAATCACGAGCCTTATCTTTCACTCTTATCCATAAAATAAAGTGATCAATCTTTTTAAATATAAATCCTTATTAAAACCCATTGTAATTGGTAATATTTAACTTTGACATTCGCTCCTCATGTATAATCGTTTTTTAGATTAATTGACCTTGATTGTAATGTACAATCACATCACAGCCCAATTGAATTCAACATAAAAATTATTTTAATATTCACAAAATTCAATTTATTGCAGCATTAATCTTTTCCATATCCACGAGCGCTGAGGTTGAGTCATATTCAAGTGAATCGAAACTTGGACTAGAATAAAATTATTCTTCTTGCCAACATAGTCTTCTATAAAAAAAAATTTTTAGTCGGTTGGATAAAAGGAAGTCTTCTAGATGCCTTTCAATCAATTATGAACTTCAGAAGTCAATCTGTTTTATAATGTCTACATTTATTTTATGCAGGTTGAAGGAGAAGAAATAAACAAATATATATTTCTCAAAAAGCTCTTGATGAAAGCATTACAAGTCAAACAAGTAGCTAAAGTGCTTTCAAACACCATCCTAGTGGAGGTTATAGATATTATGAGATGAAAGCTTTTCGCTCTGCCAAAGAAAACATGCCCTCCTATTGAAGACTTTGAGGTTGAATAAAAAAGATGGGTTTGATCACCATAGAGACATAATAGTTGATTCAGAGCCATTAAATAAAGGCTGACTAGATCAATAGGAACCTAGGCTTGACACCAAGGAAATTACCAAAACAAGCAATGTTATAAAGGAAATTACCAAAACAAGCAATGTTATAGGGCTAGGATCAATAAAAAGATTATTTTTGTTTGATCAAGATAATTTTATCTCTCAACAATACCTTAAAGGGACAAATCTTTTTAAGGGCAATGCTGAAGTAGTTTTCTTAGATCTATTTAACTTCCATAAAAATAAGAAGTAAGTGGTCACGTCTTTATACAAAGAGAGAAAGATTATCACCAATCAAGTTAAAATCGAGACCATTAAAACCATGATGATTGGCATAGGAAAAATGGACCCAGTGGTGACTATTGCCTTAATTGCAGCGATTGCCGAAGAAAACAAATCTCAAGTCCTTAAAATGGAAGACAAACACAAGAAAATAGAAAAATAATCACTTAGTTGAGAAATCAAGTTAAATATTACAAAGCAACCCATGATTTCATTGAGTACATTCTAGAACTCCACAAATTACTTTCTTTGATACATGGGACCTTTACAAAATTGAGTTCAAAATTAAAGAAATGTTTGATGAAGTAGTAACTTTAATACCTTGATGACTTGATGAATGGCTTAGCCACACAATAAGGTGGAAGAAGTTCATAGATACTTTGATCTTGTGGAAAGAAAAAAAATACAAGAAACCTACCAAATTTACTTTGACTATAAGATACGTGTATTTATCAGATGAACACCAATATGAAATATTAGAAAGACAATGTCAAGATAATAGTAAAAGATCTTAGGGATTTGCTTAAAGAGTCTATTAAATTCTTCAATGTTGCATTAGAAGTGGTTGAAAAATGCAAGATGTGTGTCTTTATAATGGAGAAGGAATTTGTAGCTTATATTGATTTAAAGTCTTTATGAATGGTTCATAAAGACATAGAAAAACATTTTGTAAAGCAGTTAACATGCCTACACAAAGCTATTGTAAAACCTTACACACAAAATTATTGTAAACATTATATTGGGACACTAGTCAAAGAGACTCAAAACTGTTGGAGTATCGGTACAACCGCCGCACCTTTGGAAATTTCCTGGTGATAGAGCCTTGTGCTTGGTTTTAAATGTTCATCAACATCTACAGGTTTTGGTGTAACGAAAAACCTTACAAAAACTCTAGATATGGCTATCTATAAGATAAATAAAAGTATAAAAAAATTCAACATAACTTATGTATAATTCACACAACTTTTAAACACCATTATTTTTTTTTAACCTAAATTATGTATAATTCACACCCCTTTTAAACATCATTATTTCCTTCAACATGACTCATGTATAATTCACACACCTTTTGAACGCCATTGTTTCTTTAGTTCTTTTGAACTAGAATAAGTGTTTAATAATTGGAAATGCTATGTAAATAAGCAAAGTAATGAAAATAATTAAATACTTAACTAATGAAGGAATATAAAAAGTCAAAGAAGTAGAACCACTTCAACTTCTAGATCTAACTAAGCTTAGAGAAAAATAGCTTATTTTTTTTGCAAGTAAACTATCTTGTCACAAGCATTGAGGCATTGTTGCCTTTTTCTATTTAAGAAAGTTGAAGCTATTTGTTGAGGCCTGGAAATTTGCAGGAAACAACAGCAAGGGATTCTCGCCAGTCAACGTTCCCAACTAGCCCATGACTGTTTGGTGTAAGGAATCCGTCTGGTTTGCGGTCCGGCTACCGTAGGTCAAGTAACAAAAACAAAGGGTTTTACCGATTGCAGCCCGGTCCACCGTATGTATTTTTGTATTTTTGACTTTAAGTAAGATATGCAAGTGCCTATCTAAGGTGCAGATTGATGAAGAATGCGAGGAGTGGTCACAATGTGATGCACAGGTTCTTACCTCTCATCTTAGACTCTCTCGCATCTAAATCACACACAACTGAAAAAACAAATGCTAACTAAGCTATCCCTAGGGAGCAAGATTATTAATTCATGAGTAATATAATACTGTTCACATGTTAAGATAAATCACAGATAGCTATTCTTAGAATCAAAACAAATAAACATGAATAAAGATATACATGACAAGATAGCTCGTCAACCGTTAAAACATCCATTACTCATAGTGGAAATTATCACAGAATAAACCAGAGAACATTCAAATAAGAACATAGGTTCATAAAGTTAGAACGCTCTCACAGTTAATGAAACACAGCTGAAAATAAAATAGTTCCCCTTCAACATTGTTCATTTCATCACATTTGAACATCCCACACAACACTTTCTCCAATAGGAAAAACTTTGTAATTTTATTATTGCAAAACGAAGTAGTTCCTCTTACAACAAGTAGTTCACAAGTTTCTTTGGGAAAAATCCCCCCCTTCCTCCTATCTAAATCTTCTATATTTATACAAAAAGAGCAAAACTGTTGGGCTGCCCACAAATGACTCTTAGGCTTCCCCAACGCTTCACCTCCCATACTTTTCTTTAATATATTACAATAAACAAATAAAGTGCTTATGGGGAGGGTCCCACTTGACTATTCAAGAACTTTTTCCACGCTGAAGCCTTTGAGCCAATGCTTTCGAACTAGGAATGTTCTAAGAAACAAATATTAATTTCAAATTTAGCGGCCTGATTTCTTATTACTTCTATTCTGGCTGTGCTCATGCGAAGTTGGTCCTCTAGCAACTGCACACTAACTGCGAAATGAGCTACTTCATTCCTCAGGGTCTACTCGTCCAGGGATTTGATGTGTTGGATCCTTTGTCCATATTCCTGATATCTTCTTTGCAATATCTCCAAAAATAGGCTGTGGTCTGGAAAGGTATCCATTCTCTATTCAGCCTCAACCTGGAAACGATTATAAGTAATCAAAAGTCTCCTGAAGAACTCTGCACAATCCCCCTTTGTCTTCTTGACAGGCTTCTTGAATTCTTCGGCTGTGTTTATGGCAAACTCCAGTAAATCGTAGTCTTGCCTCAGGGCTTGTTGATATTTTGATGGCAGATCTATAGGGGTTTCTTCATTCGCTTCTAATCTTTCCATCCTTCCCATCAGGACTTCTTAGATATCCTGCAATTTGTCTACAAAATATGAAGAGGTTTCCGAAATCTCTTCCAGCCGATTGTCTACCTGCAAGATCTTGCACCTTTCTTCTTCCATGGCTACTTGCAGCTGGTGCATCTTGCTCCTTTGTGCTAGTACATGCTCCTTGAAAGGCTGAAGATTGAATTGTTGTTCCCTAGCCTCTTCTAGAGCTATTGTTAATGAGGTAACCTGTTCTTTAAGCTTTGCAGTCTGCCCCTGAGATTGCCTCTCAGATTCCTCCAAGGTGGCTTTCTGTAGCTGCAACTCCCCTATCTTACCTAGCAGTTGCTCCTTTTTTGTGTGAAGACTTTCACATACCGTCTTCAACTCATCCTTTTATGTTCTTAACCCTTGACATTCCTGCTGCAATTTCTCCAGACTTCCTTGGGAAACCTCCAGAGATCTCTTCTCTGCTTGGAGGGACTGAAGCTCAGCTTTTGAAGAATTTATTTCATATTGTATGTCTTCAAACTTTTTTTTCAATCTACTACTTTCCTCTCTCTCTCTTCTCAGGGTATCCTTTAGGTGGGCAGCAGACTTCTTTGGCTGTTCAATATCAGTCATTATCCGATCTACATTGTCCTCAGAAGCATGGATCAATGCAGCCCCAGCTCTGATGGTGAATCTTGGATCCTTGTTTGTCCCATACACCACTGTTGTGTCATTTATCATTTTACCCAATTGCCCCCCAGTCTCGACCTTCCTCTTGGTCCTCTTTACTATTCTTTTTCTTTCTCTATCATAAAAAATCGTGTTGAAATCCGATACCTCCTCCCCTTTCTTTTGCTCGAAAGGGATTAGCCTCCAGGTAGGGACCATAGTCTGTCCTATTGTGCTTCCAGCAGCTGCCTTAGGATCTTGAATATCAGGATTACCTAGGTCCTGAGCCTGACTCTCTACAGGATCGGAAGCTGATTGCTCTATCACTGCCCCTGTCAGTTTTAGTCTTTTTGCTTCATGCTTCCTTAGTTCCTCATCCATCTTCCTTTTCTTTTCCTCATCTTCACTTCGGGCAGCTTCTTCTACCCTTCTAGCTTCTTCTTGTTCAACTCTTCTCTTTTCTTCCTCCTCACCTTTGAGCCAGATTTTGGCTTCCTGTGGTAGCCTCCTAGCATCTTCATCTCTTTTTCTAGCCTCTTCCTCCTTTGCCCTTTTCTGCGCATCCTGTCCTTTCCCGCCTTTGGTGGTGATTTTCTTTTTAAATCTTCTTCTTAAGGCCGTTATATTTTCTACACTACGGAAAATGGATTCGTCTTTATCCCAGTTGCTTGTGTATTCAAAATGTACATTTAAATCCTTGCAGTGCTCTTCCACTTTATTCCGGGAATCATTCTTGTGGAAATTTATTTCCCCAAAATGGAATTTCCCCAATTCTTCTACAAATTCATTGGCTTTCTTGACTCTTGTGAACTTATAGCTCCCCAACTTGAATGGTAAGGGAGGATAGGTGGCTTTCTTATGTTCAAATATAAAACTCCCGATGCCATCTAAGAAGACTTGCCTAACTGCCTCTTTGTGGATTACATAGTCAGTGGCATATTTTGGCAGTAGTGAGGGTGCTCTGGAGCATCCAGACATTCTGAAATACAATCCATCCTCTGTTAAGTAGTAGTCTGCATATTCTTCAATAACCTGCAATGCTTCCCCTGACATGTAGTTGCACTCTTTTAAGAAGATCAATGTATATAATGGCATGATGAAGTGCTCACACACTTCTCTATAGTGACTGTGGTACTTGTGTGCCCACAGTGGCTTGTAAGCTGAGTAGACTGGTGTTCTCTCCTGATCCCAAATACACCTCAGGTTTGGGAAAGGTTGGTTGCATAGTATGCAATCAATCAGTATATAGCTCATGTAGAACTTTGATTTCTTCTGGGACACCCCTCCTAATGCTGAAGCAATGCAGGATGAGAGGCTGTTTGATACAATGTTCGCCCAGTTGAATACTGTCCCTTGGGTTGCAACATAGAAGATGATAGGCACCCACTCCAACTTAAAGCTTTTACTGTGGGCCCTCCCGAAAATCCTGTTCAACATCAGAGCAATGAACTTGTAAGGGGTCCTCAAAGTGGCAGAATCATATTCCCCTGATGGCCTAGTCCTGAAACTTTTGCCAGGCACCAACATTCGTTTCAGTGTCTCGACTAGGTCCATATTGATTGTCTTCAGCCAGTCTTCAGTCAAGTACACGTGTGCTTCCGGTAAGTTGTAGGCCAGTGATACGTACCCAGGGCTATAAGCAGCATAACCCTGTTGGTCAACATTTTCCAGAATCATGGTGGTTACATCTGCCCTGGGAAGAATCCATCCAATCACCTCTGAGCATGGGAAAAGGTCAGGTCTAGTAGCAACTCTCATCAACGCAGATATCTCTATATTGGCATATATGGTTTCCTCCTCAAAACCTGTGTCAGGTACCTCCTGGTGTGTTATTAGTTTGTAGACTTCCCCCCATTTGTATTCAGGTTCCATACCCACTATGCACTTGGTATCTTCATAAGTGTATACAACTTTGGTGACAATTTCAACCTTGGGTTCCTCTTCTACTACAAGAGCCTTCTTCTTCTACCATTTAGACATCTCGAATTCTGAAGAATTTCCCTATCATACACAAAATCCTTTAGGTTCTGTTGGGCCATTCCTAGATAACATTCAAAAATGGAGACAAACTGTATGAGCATTTTACCTCATCTATGCTAAACATGATTGCAGCTATGAAAATAAACAAACAATACTCAAAAAATGTTCCCGCAAAAAATCAATTTTCCAAAAGGATAAAACCAGCTCACGACCAACATTTGCAAAATTAACTTAGAATATCATGGCTTTTCTCAGTGAGGAAAATTTTTCCTCTCTGCGCTATGAACTAAATCGTTACACGGAGAAAAAAGAAAAAAAAGAAAAAAAGAAAAAAAAAAGATGCCTAATCCCACGTGAAGGATACTGCATTGTGATAGTGCACTCAACTCACTGTAAGCTTGAGGTTGGTGGTAATGATAGAAAGGTGGTTGAACAAAGAAATCATAAGATGAAGGAGGTGGTGCCTCTTAAACATTGGATACATTCGGCCTGGACATGGAAAATAAGAGGACACTACTTCTTGCAAAAAGCACTCGCATCAAAATCCACATAGATAATGCATTTTGAACCCTAAATTGGTTCGGGGTTCGTATTCGAGTTTAACCATCTCATCCTAAGTGGGGCGTAACTTAAAAATCGCGACCCTGCTTCACAAAAACGAGGACGACCATACTATGGAACCAAAACCTCAGCATCTCTGAAGTAAACAAGAAAACGCTCTCCCCGGACGGCCACACACAGACTGGAGGATATTGGGGCGGACAACGTAACGGTCATCTGCGCTGGTTTCCCTAGCAGTCAAGTGCGGGCTGCAAACTCATAACGGCCGCGAATGTAATCATCAAGCAAAACAACAAAACCCCCCACCGGGCATCCATACCATTTACCTAGCTTATATATACACGCTGAAATGGAAACCTAGGTATCCACTAACCGTCAAGATAGGGGCTAACCAAGGGCGACAAAATCAGTTTGACCATTCAAACGAAAAGGTAAAATGGGCATAAGGGCCTACCTGGTAATGTGCTGCGTGACTGGTCGAGAACAAACCGCAAACCTCCACGGCGGAGCCACCTAGGAGCGAGGTACCGATAGCGAGTATGTTGGTCTGCTCGGGCGATAACGACAGCACGAGCTATTCGAAAAATAACAAAAAAAAAATATAATAAACCGCAACCCCGATATATACACCGCGGTCAACACATAATGGGCGGGAAAGAATAAAACAATCGAAAGACAGAACGGCTATGGGATCAGCAATCCTGTCAGTATCGCCTCCACAACGGCGGATGATGAAACGGTTAGGAGACCCGCAATGGCGTCGGCAGGAGAAACAAATAAACTTCACATTGGAGCTCGCCAAGCCAAGGCCTCGGACCAATAGTTAGTTGAAGAGCCGCAATGGCAGAAACCACAAAGGCACTGAGTTTCGCGGGCCAATAAAAATCGGAGGTTTAAAAATAAACATGACTTCGGCGAAAACCAAACATCGGTCAAGCAGAAAACAAACAAATTACATCGGAGGGATAGTGGTTTCCAGAGCCACAACGACGGAAGCTGAAAGCGTAATGATTTGTGAATCGAAACAGCGGGGATCGGAAGAGGATCATACAAACATCGGGAAGCTTGGAAATACCTCCTCCACAATGGCGGAAAACGTAGAGACAAATGTTCTGACGGGATCTTAATACAGCTGCCGATAAAGAAAAACGCATCGGAGACCAATAACACTTGAATCGGACTTGATGTCCTGTTCTTCTCCGCAACAGAAGGTGTGTAGTTAATTGCACTCCCAACTCAATAGTCTAAAACACTTCCGATGGCAGGGAAAAATCAATACAATCCGTGAAACATTGCTGGCATAAAAACAAATCTTGAGCAAAAATCAAACAAAGCCAAGGAGCTGAGCAAAACGAAAGAAACGGAGGGTCCCAAATTTTTTTGAATTTTGGGAAAATGTTGCAGCTGCAACACTATTGTATATGAATGCAATCATTTCATAGATGACTCCTTTGGTTTTAGTGTTTGTGTATGCAATGAAACTATTTTTTTTAATACTTTTATTTTGTCATTTCTACTAACTCAATTTTAAAACGTTGATAGTTTTAGAATGTGTATAACAACTTTGTATAATTAATTTATCTTCAATATGTGTAGATTAAATGTTATGAATTACTCTTGTCTCAAATTATTCAATATTTTAGGTTATAAATAACATAGAATATGTATATGGAGTTAATTTGCTATTAGAGATTTTAGCTAATGAAGTTCATAAAAGAACTATTCAGTTTTCTTCCAAAAATATAGAGACGACATTCTTTATAAAGACTACCTTGAAACCTTGCCCAAAAATTTGGCATTCCTCACATGTCTTATGAAATCCCAACACAGAGATGACCCCATAAAGTAACATTTCCTTGATTCAACAGAATAAATAATTAAAGTTGTCCATCAATCTTTTCAAGATATTGCACAACCTATTAACCAACATTGTCCCCCTAATTATTCTCATGTCAGTAATAAAAATATGGTTGGGTTGGCACTTGTTGCATTAGAGATACACCCTTTAGAACATGGTTAGCCTAAAAATGTAAAGATTTGCATACCAAAGTATAAATAATATGAATCTAATTTATCGAAATACCACACCAAAGATTTTATGCAAGCTATTAGAATTTTGAATCTAATATACTAAATATAATTTGTAGGTTCTTCCCATTCAATTGATTGGCATACCATCTTTGTGGTCTTATAACTTATCCATAAACACCATACATGTCTTATGAAATCCCAACATAGAGATGAGCCCATAAAGTAACCTTTCCTTGATTCAACTAAATAAATAATTAAAGTTGTCCATCAATCTTTTCAAGGTATTGCACAACCTATTAACCAAAACTCTCCCAATAATTATCCTCATGTCATTAATAAAATATGGTTTGGTTGGCACTTGCTGCATTAGAGCTACACCCTCTAGTACATGGTTATCCTAAAAATGTAAAGATTTACATACCAAAGTATAAATAATATGAATCTAATTTATCGAAAGACTAGACCAAAGCCTTTATGCAAGCTATTAGATTTTTTGAATCTAATAAACTAAATATAATTTGTAGCTTCTTCCCATTCAATTCATTGGCATACCATCTTTCTGGTCTTATAACTTATCCATAAACACCATACACAACTAGAATGAATTCAAAAAAACATTTACTGCTAAGTTTGGTGATGATTAAATGCCAAGAACTTTGCTCTTGTAATTGATGAAAATTAAATTTAAATCCATGTTAAAGGATGGATATTTAAATTGAAGGTTTACTGGCTTAAATAATAAAACTTTGACAAACAACCATTCTTTGATAACATGATGATTATAGCTCAAAGATTTGGATTACAGACTAGATTCATGATAATTATAGTTCAAAGATTTGGATTGCAGACTAGATTTTCCAATCAAACATGCCAACATGCAAACTCTCGTGTTAGATTATGCAAAGGACATTATTCCCAAGATAACCTTGCCTAAGATGTTAATCCTTTAAAGGAAATTCTGCCTATAACATCTAAGAGATGACCATCACATTCCAAAGGCTATAGGAAATTTAGAGTAAAGATACAAAATTGAAGAAGTGCAATGACAATTGGAAAATATTTCAAAATGTATTGATCATAAGTTTCTAAAGAAAGGTTTGGAAAGGTACTTCCACATACAAAGGTTTCAAGAACTATCAAAAACCTAATAATATAATAGCCCCAAGAAATGATTCTACATCCATCAACCTTCAATATGATTTGAATGAAATAGTGATGGATCATTGGTGCATAGTAAATCAAGCCAATCCTGGTGAAAAGGAGTTTCATAAATTCATAAATTCTTTCAAAGCTTCACACAAGAGGCTAATGAACCTTAGGAAGAGAAAGAGGTATAAAATTAATAATATATACAACCCTCATTTTCCATGGTTTTTAAGGATATGTTATACCTATAAAGAGCACAAAAGATTTCGAATCAAATGAGGAAGACCATATAAAATTTGGAGAGGTACAAACTGTGAAAGGAAAAGGGATCACCGTATGAGGAACATGTTACATTAATATGTTTCTCTTAGTACTCTTCCTAATCCCTTTCTGACTAAATCAAAATATCTTTATTTTTCTTAATTTGTTTTTTAAGTTTGAAATTTATTCAAACATAGTTGATGATATGAATAAAATCAAACCTAACACATGTTATTGATTTACTTGAAATAGTCAATAGTAAGAAATGAAATAATCAATAGTAGGAATTGTTGTTAAAGGAATTAAAAGACATTGCTTTGACTAAAAAGGCTCAAATGCTAATGTTGAAATAGGTAGAAATTGTACCTTACCTTATCTCCTTACATTTCAAGTTTACAATTGTAGTGTGCATAATTTCTTAGTCAATTCAAGTGCATTTACAAAAATAATGCCATACTTGCACATCAAAATTTGAATGCCAAGCTTATTAAGTCGTCTTTATAGAATATAGAATTGAATCGTTTAAAAGTGAAAAAAATGGGAGAATTGAAAGAAGTTCCCATACAAGCGATCATTGATATAAGAAGTGATATTATAAGTGATCATTGATATAATAAGTGATCGATATAATAGTGTTAGGAATTCCTAATGATTATGTAATGCCATTACATATATTGGCTCCATAAAGTAAAAGGTACTTTGCAATGGATTGGTCTAATATTTAGTTACCATGGAAGGGAAATCTTAATAAATAAGGATAGATTAGGAGGAACAAATGAGATACATGATAACTGATTTGAATTAAAATAACGAATGAATAATCCAACTTGAACTAGGTTGGAAACCTTTTTTCTAGCTTCAAACTTTTACATTGGAAAAACAACTTGATTCTCTCACCCTTGCACTAGATTGCAAATGTTGCAAGTAATGTTCATAATGTAAATACCACTAACATATAAGTAGGTACTCATTTTAGGGAGCTCTATTTTGATTGATCCAAGCCTAATGAAGGTATGAAAGTTGACTTCATTTTAATCGATCTATAAAAGAATTGTAATCTTTTTACTTATAAAATTGATTTCATGTAACGAACATAAATAAGATAATAATTAAGTAATTAAATAATTAATAGTTAGGTTAATTAAGTTATTATGAAAGGAGGCGTCTCCTCAACATCAAGTTTCCAAGCCATATTTAAGGCCAAGACATCATTGTAATCTTTTTATCTATTCTATCATCAATATATTTATTATTATAATGGCTTATTTGGTTTACCAAGTCTTTTGGTGAATTCATTGTGTGAGTGAATATTTATTCGGCTCATTTGGTATCAGAGCTAGTTTGTGATCGAGGCCTTTGGCCATATCATAATTTTTAATCATAATTTTAGGGAGCCCCTAAAATTATGGTCATTGACCAAGTAAAAGAAAAAAAGAAAGTCAAAATAAAAAATAAAAAGAGAAGAAGTAAAAAAACGAGAAGAATAAGGAAGATAATGCCATAAAAAAAGGAAGGTAAAAAAAAAGTAAAACCAAAAATGGTTTCTCCACCCACGGGTTTGTTTTGATAAGTGGTTTTTTAATTCTAGGGTTTAAACCCTAATTCCCACTGCATTCATAAAAAATATATATATCAATAATACTATTAGTAATCATAAAATTTATTATTGTTATATATTTTTTCAAAAAAACCTTTCGACCCAAATTCACAAAAAATATATATACTATATTATTATTTTTAAATAATAATTGGTAATATATTATATTTGTTGTTATTATTAAATTTTTAATAATAATAGTAATTAATAATAATAATAATTATTTTTATTTAATAATTTTGTTATTTACAATTATTACTTTATAAAAAAAAGGGAGAAAAAAATAAAAGGAAAAAGAGTCAAAGTAAAAAAAAAAATTATTGTTATTATTATTATTTTATTAAAATAATTATTATTTTTGGAAAAAAAGGTTATTTAACCTAATATAAAGAGAACCAAATCAAAGAAAATCGAAGAGCATCTATAGTCTAGACAACCATCTAGTGTCGAAGAAATCATAGAAATTAGAAGCCAAGTTAAAGCGTTATCAAAGAGACAATGAAAATTTAGGCGACAGGAATAAAAATTTGGAAGTAATAATTGAAATACATAAGATAGAAGAAAAGTACAAGGAAAAAAAATTTCTAACCAGAAAAATCATATAGAAAAATTATATGCGCAAATTGAAGAATTAAAAGACGAAAATGATTTCAATCAGAGACTGAAAAATCAAGATATAACGAAAGAAATAAACGATTACGAAGTGGAAATAATATGCTTGAACAAAATCATTAGTGACAAGGATGAAGAACTGACGCAGATACGAAATAAATTAGAAAGTTAAGAATCAGAGGTCGACCAATGTCGACAACTGATAAAAGTTCTTCAACAACAAAATAACAACTCTAAAAAGGCACACAAGGTGGAGATCGCAAAGAGTAATAAAACACTATCCAACAATTCCGAAGAAATTTTCAGATTAAGAAATCATAATAAGACACTAGTCACAAAAATTAAGAAGTTGAAAAATAGTCGGAAGACAAAACAATCTAAAGAAGACATTGAAGGAAAACTTCTAGACAAGTAGGAAGAAAATAGCTACATTAGAATTCATAATGAATATCTTAAGGAACAACTTAAGAAGTCTCAAGATAACAGGAAATTGACAGTAAAATTGATTAAGAAGTTTCAAAATGATAACATGCAGTTAGAAAACAAGTTGGAAACGACACAGAACGAAACCTTAAAACATCAAGGGACGAAAATACAACTTCCAGCTCAGATCTATGCTCAAAAGACGACACTCGTAAAAGAAAATAACATTATGAAAATTCCCTATCGACACCCTAACCATAAAAAACGATATCCTAAAAAGTGGGAACTGTCGAAAGCTAATGGTACCAATATGATCAAATCTCCTAACGATAGATCAGTATGGAATGCCAACAGTCCACAACAAATCAATTTGGGATGGATTGATTCGTCCAAATATCAGAAGTTATGCTCAAGTCTTAGCAGTTCATATCAACATGTTTCGTTAGCTACGACACCACAAAAATGATGTAGAAATATTATAAAGGCTTGAGGACAAATCCTTTCTAAGAGAGTGGCAATGTAACGAACATAAATAAGATAATAATTAAATAATTAATAGTTAGGTTAATTAAGTTATTATGAAAGGAGGTGTCTCCTCAACATCAAGTGCCCAAGCCATATTTAAGGCCAAGACATCATTGTAATCTTTTTATTTATTCTATCATCAATATATATATATATATATATATTATTATAACGGCTTATTGGGTTTACTAAATCTTTTGGTGAATTCATTGTGTGAGTGAATATTTATTCAGCTCATTTCAATTACACAATAACCTAGTAGAATACAAAACGTTAATTTGAGGGATGATAAGGTTATTGAAATGAAGAATAATAATTAAAAGTTCTCGGTGATTTTGAAATTATTGTGTGACATGTAAGAAACACTTCTAATCACAATTTATCTTAAGTATATAACTACCAAGAAAAGGTATGGATTTACTCATCATTCAATGATTCATTTGATATTAAATCCATACCTAAAAAAATGCATAAGTTAATTCATTGGTATCTTTTGTCTCATGTTTTTCCCCATAAAAAAACACTAGTACATATGGCTCAAGATTTCCACACAATATTGCCACGAATAAGTTAAAATCGAAATTTTCATGGATAAATAAATAAAAATATTGAAAAGAAAATCTCCTTTCCCTCGATAATCCTCTCTATATCGGCGTAAGTAACATTTTGTCGCTATAGCCGCTGAATAGTCATCCCTATAGCGACGATAAACTTAGCATGTGCAATGTTAACGGTTATCACAATAACAGTCATTGAATTTTTGTTATTTTTGAAATTTGATTGTTGTGCATTTTCATTGGAACCGTGACGCTCATTGATCTATAAATACAGGTTCTTAAGACATATTTCCACAAATTATTTGTTACAATTGAAACAATTTTTCAATTGATTGTTTGTTTTATGATTTCAAGAGTCCGGTATTGGTTTATCACATCGAATTTAGATCTCCTTTGAATTCCAAGTTAGTATTTTTAAATTGCTTATCTCATTTAATGTGTAGGGTCATACATAAATTGAGTCGACTATTCATTTTTGTAATATCCATATCAGGATATTCTCAATGATTACTCAGTTGAATAATCAACCAATGGAAAAAAATTCCATATTGAAAATATTAAATAAATATTAAAGATGAATGATGATAAAAGATTACAAAGTGAGTGCCATATATATATTAATTGTAAAGGCACTTTGG
>LPNX010346791.1:572110-620044 GCA_001517045.1 Pseudotsuga menziesii
TATTACTAATTAGATTTTTCACTTTTGTCACTTACTTTAATTTTTTGTCTCCTTTAATATATATATATACTCTATTCAATTTACTTATATATTGATTGAGATTGTTTGGTTCTTATAGGTTATTAGAATGCTGAATAAATATACTTGGGAAGAAAATAATAAGAGGTATGCTAAGTTTAAGGTGGCATTGGAGGTGAAGTGTTATGGAAAGTGTTATTTCCCTTGCAATGATTGCAAAGGTTTGTGAAGGAGAAGAATTTTAGAAACAATAGTTGAAAAACATTGTAAGGAGAAGGGGAATGCTAAATGGGGGTATGAATATCATCCATTGGTGAGACGTTATTCATTACATAATGTACTTCTTGTAATAGTATTGATCATGTATTCACAAAATGTTTTATCATTTTAAATATATGTGTTGTATATTATACACTAATTTTATTACATTTTTTGTAAATATAAAGCCTCAATTCCCCCTAAATGTCATCCACCAGAGAGTTATTTTCCACATAATATTATAAATACTACTTTACAAGGTGAGGAACATGGAGATCAGAATATTGAAGATCGAGTTCTTAATGATCCTATGGACAAAGATGACATTATTGATACACATGGCGAAGATGAGATAAATAGATTACTCCAAGACAAATTTTCTCCACTGGATCATGAGGACAACCTCCATGATATTGATGATGTTCCTCTACTCAAGAAGTCCCAAGAACCTATTTATAAAGGATGAACAACAAATATTCTATCTTCTATATTGTTGGTGGTGAAATTGAAGGTTTTGAATGGTTTATCAAACACTTGTTTCACACATCTCCTAAGGTATGTAAAGTTGACTATTTTTCTCTATTTTTAGTGTTAATTAATTCGTAAATTAGGGATATACAAGATTTATGACTTATATTGTTTACATTTAATTTTTTGTCAATGTTGCAGATTGTTGGGTGAATTTCTATTACCACCATAAAATAATTTACCATGCACATGTCGAGAGGTATTCTTGATTATGAAAGAGATTGGAATGGATTATCAAGCTATTGATGCATCAGCATATTGATCATATTATATATTATGGAAAGTATACATAAGAAAACAAATGCTCACAATGTGAATTTAGTTGATATTGAACTGATCAAGTAACAAAAAAGGTGCCTCACAAAGTTCTTTGTTATATTCCCATAATTCCACATTTCCAATGACTATTCAGTTGCCAAAGTATAGCACATTTTATGGATTACCATGCAAAGAACAAAAGTGAAAATGGTGTTCTTCGAATGCCTACAGATGGTTATGCATTGAAGAACATCAAAGAAAAATGGCTAATTTTTAAAGATGAACCTTGTAATGTTAGAATTTCATTGGCAACTGGTGGTTTCAATCCATTTGGAGAGAGTTGTTCTACTTACTTAGTGCGGCCCGTTTTTGTCATATACAATAACCTTCCTCCTTGGATGTCAATAAGGAGAGAGTACACAATCTTCGTAATGATTATTCCAGGTATTTTTTTCAAATTAGAGGAAATTTCAATTTAAAATGGGCCTTCAAAAAATAATACAAATTCCATGTCATCATGTATTAGCCAATCAAAATGCTTTAAAATTCAAAAAGGGAGCACCTCTTAAACAAATTTTTAATATAAATTTAGGGATCATTAGAGGAAATTTGGGGTCTAAAATGGGCCTTATAAGAAAACGCGCCGAACAATAAATTTTGTGAGTTGGAATTCAAGAACCAATAGAATTTCCATAAAATGAGTCAACCATAATGATTGAATTGACATATTTTTTTATAAAAGAAAACTACTTTTTTGTTCGTATTTTCGACATATATCCCTATGTTTTTACTCAAATTCTAAGCAGGAGAGCTCGTTGGATGCAGGATTTAATTCCACATCAAACGAGTACCCACACTGCATACTTTTGACAAACCCTGCTAGCCCAAAAACAATAAATACCTGAAAACACTTGATGATGACATCATAATCACATTTTTTCAGTTATTTATTGTTTTTGGGGTAGCGAGGTCTGTCAAAAGTATGCAGTGTGGCTACTCGTTGGATGCAGAATTAAATCCCGCATCCAATGAGCTCTCCTGCTCGGAATTTGAGTAAAAACACAGAGAGATATCTCGAAAATACGGACAAAAAAAGTAGTTTTTTTCATTCTTCCTCCAAAATTAATAACTATTATTTTATTATTTTAACTATTATTATATTATTTTCCTTAGAAGGCCCATTTTAGACCTCAAATTTCCTCTAATGAGGTATCACAAAAAAACTATTTTTTTTGTTCGTATTTTCGACATATCTCCCTGTGTTTTTACTCAAATTTCGATCGGTAGATCTCATTGGATGCGGAATTAAATTCCACATCCAATGAGTGCCCACTAGGCATACTTTTGATGGGCCCCGCTACCCCAAAAACAAGAAATAATTGAAAACACGATGATGATGTCATCATCATGTTTTTTCAGTTCTTTCTTGTTTTTGGGATAGCGGGGCCCGTCAAAAGTACGCCGAGTGGGTACTCGTTGGATGCGGAATTTAATTCCGCATCCAATGAGATCTTCCGATTGAAATTTGAGTAAAACACATGGAGATATGTCAAAAATACAAACAAAAAAGTAGTTTTTTCTTTTCTTCCTCCAAAATTAATAAATATTATTTTAACTATTATTTTATTAATTTTCCTTAGGAGGCCCATTTTGAGTTGAAATTTCCTCTAATTTGAAGTAATTATATGATTTCATTAATTTCTTTGTTTAATTTTCGCATCAAAGCACCTTTTATATAGTGGGATACATAACTCAATAACATTTTATGTTGAATGATCAATTAGGTAAGTACGAAGTTAAAGATATGAATGTATATATTGAGCCTCTTATCGATGAACTATTGATGTTATGGGTTGGCATCACTATGTATGACATCTCCATACCAATAGGGAAAAAACAATTTCAGTTCCATGGAATACTTGCATGGACAATTCATGACGCTCCCAGGTTAACACATTTTTGTGGTATGTAACTTTATGTTGTACATCGTTAAAATTATATGTTTTTAAGGTAAATATCATGCATTTTTTTTAAATTAATAATCTTTTGATGTTATAACAATAATACATATATCTTGTAGGTCTTCAAACAAAGGGAAAGTTTGCATGTTGAGTATGTGGTCCTAGGATAAAATCTTGTTGTTCAAGAAGTTTAGCAAATGAGGTGTTTGTTGAGTACATGCAATTCCTCCCTAGGAACCATAGGTATCGAACTACCGAGAAAACAAAATTCAATGGTAAAGAAGAGAATGTAAAGAAACTACCAAGAATGACACCTCACCTATGGAAGTTGGAATATAATAGAAATCGTCAAGGTATGCAAATTGTATATGTAGCATATATAAGCATGTAATATTATGAATTTTATATTTTCACTAAATTTTCTCTACCATGGATGTCATGAATTATTGTTAATATGTTTTCCTTTATGTTTAATGAATGTCTTTAAGGAATGAATGGGCTTCCATGAAGAATGAAAAGTTATCCCATACAATTCAGTAGGTTACCTTACTACGAGAACCTACAAATAGCTCCTTTGTTTGATACAATGCATATTGGGAAGAATGTAACAAAAATGATATGGCAGATATTAGATGAAAGGACTGACAAAGTTAAAATTGGAAAAATTTGTAGTGACATTGCAGAAGCCAATCACGCATTGCAAAGTGTAATTATTTCCAATGCCAAAGATGGGGACCGAAATATTAGTCTTCATGGTTATTGATAGAGCGACAAAGTAATGCTATAAAAGAAGTCATTCAAAAATTAAGGTTTTAGACAGGGTTTTTATTGAACATACAAAATATATTAACGGAAAAGGTGATTTTGGTGCTGTTAAAACTCATGACTGGCATACATTCATTAAGATAATTATTTGCGTATATAATTTAGATTTAGTACATATTTTTAGTAATAATTGTCTCTTATTTGGAAACATTAAATACTAATTTTCTTTTTACTACAATACATTCTACCTCTATATCTCCCAGGTAGCTTTGACGACAACATAAAACAAGTTATATATGATCTTGGTAAATGCATGAGGTAAGTAACAATTCATATGCATGAAAATGTTTGTTCTCTTTGTTTCATAGTTTATTAACATATTTTGTTTTACATCTTGGAACTTTATTATATATTCCTCAATCTTGTTGATCACTGCTATTTTCTTGCATCATTTGTAAGTGGATTTCATCTAAATAAATTCATAAATAAGATATTAGGTATTGGAAGAGAGAAATTCCTCATCCAGTGTGTGAAATGCAGAAGTATTTACCTCCAGAATTTTTCAATGCACAAGAACACTATCTCATACATGAAGTTGAGGAGATTGAATTGTGTGGACCTATAAACTCAAGGTCAATGTGGATGGTGGAAATGAATTTGAATTCATTGAAGGATTTTGTGAGACAAATAGCACATACTGAGGGTTCTATGGTGCAAGGCTATATGGTATATCAATCCATGTTGTACATTAGTCAATATCTTCCAAATTTAGCAAAAAATATCAATCTGCTTCACATTTGGCATGTCAACTCCATCAACAAAGTTGAAGAGGAGGTCCTGTTGGGGAAAGGTAGAACGAGGAAAGTGAAAGGTAATTGAATGATGTAGATTTAATTTATTATACAATTAATTTTTCAATTTCACATATATATATAATACTCATGTAATTTTTATTATTCCATCATTATTTTAAGGTAAACTTAATTTCCTTTAATGATATCTAATTTACAATTCTTAATTGTTATTTTTTCATATAGTTGGCCGCGTGTGGGATGCACTACATTTATACATTGAAAACAATATTGATTGGATGAGGGAATGGATAGAATGATGTACATAATTCTATGGTACTTTATCATGGGAAGGTGTTAGTAAATTGATTAAAACAATGCATCGTTGTCGAGAAGAATATCTCGATGAAATTATGCAAAGGGAAATTGATTTAGCATGTGGTTTAAAAGATAAAAAGGCAAGTATATTTACCTTGCTTGTTTTTTTCGTTGTTTCCCATTATATCAATGTATTTCTTCTATTTATTTCTTCTTATATATTTATTTACTGAGTCGGACATGATGCAGTTGATACACCACAAGCTTATGTGGTGCAATGGTCGTAAATTTCACATCAAAACGTTGGATGACAAGAAGAAAACATTTGATTATGGTATAACTGCAGTTTTCAAGTCACTGATGTTTCCTCTAGAAGTGACAAGCATCCAAAAGCATCTGAAAATAGGTACTATGGTTATTTGGAAGATATAATTGAGTGTGACTTTAATTCCTTTAAAATAGTTTTGTTTGCGGTCAAATGGTACAGGCTACGAATGAATGAATGTGATCCTGAAAGAATTATTATTGAGCATGTCAATGGATTGACCATGGTTAATAAAGGGGCACTTGAACCTGGTACAAAGCCTTATGTTCTTCCAAGTCAATGTGAGTAGGTATTTTACTCAGAGGTTCCAGGTAAAGAAGGTTGGTCATACATTGTTAGATATGATCCAAGAGGAATACCAGTCAAGTATAATTGTGAGGAAGAAGATAATGTTGAAGAAGACGGTGATGTAGATCAGGAGCAGTTGGTCATTGACGCAGATGTTTTAGATGAAGAATTTGATCAAGAGGATGATCATCCAAATGATGTAGCATACAATGATGTAGTCAGTGATGATATTGATGATGGATATATAAATGAAAATGACATTGATGATGATGTTTATATGATAAATCCTTTCAACGATAGAGATTCTGAACCAAATGATGATATGGATGTTGAGTCAGATGAATAAGAATATCAATGACATTGTAGGAATGTTGGAATCTAGGAGGTATGTGAGTATATATTTTTTCATAATGTATTATGTTTAAATTATTTAGTTATGTCATTTTTATTTAGTATGTTACATCATCATCATCATCATGATCCTCATCCTCATCCTCATCATCATCATCACCGATGTCATTGTCATCATCATCGACAATTTCATCATCGTTGTCATCGTCATCGTCATCATCGTCATCGACATTTTCATCATCATCATCATCATCGTCGTCGTCGTCATCATATTCATAATCATCATCATCTTCATCAACATCGTCTTCATCATCATCATCATCATCATCATCATCATCATCGTTGTCGTCATCATCACCATCATCACCATCGTCATCATCATCATTATCCTCCTCCTCCTCCTCCTCCTCTTCCTTATCCTCCTCCTCCTCCTCCTCCTCCTCATTATCATCATTGTCATCATCATAACTCTAAGTAATTAGAACTATTTTGAAAGGATACAAATTTTATATGAATGATATACCACACTATTATACCTCTAAATGGTTCCTCTCAGATCTCAAGTTGCCTTGGTTACTCCACCTAACACAAGCATGTTGGATGAACACTCTTAGCTAGAAGTAGAACATTTAAGTCTTGACATAGATTATTTAAGTCTAGGTTTTTGAAAGGATGAATTGGTGAACAATATTTTTTTTGTTCTTCTTTAGTATTGGTTTTTTTAATGATGAGTTTGGGAGTCGTCATTTTTTTATTAAAACCATTAGCCAATGCTAAAGTTGGTGTAAAAATAGTATCAACATTTGCGTTGACTTGCACATTTTCTTCCCAAAATAGTGCCTACTTGAAAGCAAGTTAATGTACTTGATGTTGGAAACGTTCCTTATCTATGTGTTGGATGTTGTGCTAATGTAGGTGACTTTGTTGATGTTTATGGATTAGTATTTGTAAGAGTCATTAGAGTTTAAATGATATACTAAAAATTACTCTCATTTATGTGTACTTAAGGAGTGGGAAGATGCCATGAATATAGATTAAGTTATTTCAAATGATGACATAAGACATGGTGTGAGATATTAGGTACAAAAGTGTAGCATTAAAACTTAGTGCTAAATCTATTGGGTACACAAGTGTAGCATTACAATTCAGTGCTAAATATATGTTTCCATAGTGCTAGCCACCATGACCTTCAATGCTAAACAATATGTTTATTTGATATAGTGCATTCTATGCAAACTTATTTCAGATTGAATAACAAACTTCAAACCATTTGTCCTATGACATAGTTCACCATAGCTTCATACTTTCACCCACTCTTTTGGTGGACTTCATCACCATTCATTTAGTGTGATTGGAAGGTTCAATAACTATACATGATTTAAGAGGAAGGCCGTTAGAGTCTTATATTAGTAGTGATTTTCTTTTTCAAAACCATAGGGAATATTTTTTACATCAAATCTTAACAATCTTTAATTATTAAAATACACTTATAAAATGTGTTTTTTGCGACCACCACCTTCAATGCTTAATAGTATGTTTCTTTGATATAGTGCATCTTATGCAATCTTATTTCATAATGAATACAAAAATTCAAACCATTTGGCCTATGAGCCCATATCAAATTGATCATATGGTTTTTCATGTTGTAGTATGACCTTAGACAATGGCCTAGGAACTAAGAACGGTGACATGGTCTTTAGTAAACATCCTCCATGTGTCAAATTTTGAAAATGTCACCGTATTGCACTCATATGAGAAATATTTTATATTCTCGGACTAGTATGTCATTCTTTAGCACCCCACACATGGATAATGAGCCCCATAGGATATTTTTGTGGAATAACGCCCTCTATTTCAACCTTAGGCCATGGATTGAACCTAAAAATCATTCCTTGATCTTCCAAGTCTAAATATGACCACAATTTCCCAAACATAAGACAAATATACCCTTTGGAAGGTTTGGATTGTGGTTAGAGACCCCATGTATTGTCCACGAGTCTTAGTGGTAAATGTTATGGCTCAATACCTTCGATTTCAACCTCTACCTATGGAATGCTGGCATTGTTGTTTTTAATGACAATGACGATGTTTATCTTTATATATAAGTAAATAAAAATAATACCGAAATACAATAAACATAACACATTAGAGGGAATTTCAACTCAAAATGGGCCTCCTAAAAAAAATTAATAAAATAATAGTTAAAATAATAAAATAATATTTATTAATTTTAGAGGAAGAAAAGAAAAAAACTACTTTTTTGTTTGTATTTTCGACATATCTTCTCGTGTTTTTACTCAAATTTCGATCAAGAGAGCTTGTTGGATGTGGAATTAAATTTTGCATCCAACGAGTACCCACTCGGCATACTTTTGATAGACCCCGCTACCCTAAAAACAATAAATACCTGAAAAACGTGATGATGATGATGTCATCATGATGTTTTTTCAGGTATTTCTTGTTTTTGGGGTAGCAGGGTCCATCAAAAGTATGCCAAGTGGGTACTCGTTGGATGCGGAATTTAATTACGCATCCAGCGAGCTCTCCCAATCGAAATTTGAGTAAAAACACGGAGAGATATGTCGAAAATACAAACAAAAAAAGTAGTTTTTTTATGATACCTATCCCCAAATTTATATTAAAAAGGTGTTTAAGACCTATACGGTATTTCAAATTTAAAGAAATTTCATTGGCTAACACATGATGACATGGAATTTGAGTTAAAGTTAAAAGGCCCATTTTGAGTTGAAATTTCCTCTAATGAAATAATAGTAATAAAAATTTAAAAAAAATAATATAGTAATTTTATATAATATAATTTAAAAAATTAAACATAATAAAAAAATGCATTAAAAACTTCAAAAAAATTCAAAAAAATAAAATAATAAACATTAATAAAAATGATAAATAGTAAACATAAAAAAATAAAATAACAGAACATTTCAAACCATTTAACTTACCTCCCTTCAGCTTGCCCGCGAAGAGACATTTTCACGCCCGCGAACCAAGCCAGAGCTTGCAAGATTGGTCTCCGAGGTCGATAGAGGCCGCAGAATAACTTACCTCCCCTCCAACCTGCGCACAAAGAGACATATTTCACACCCACGAACCAAGCCATAGATTGCAGGGGAGGTCTCCAAGGTCGCATAGTAGCTAGAGGTTGCCAAGCTACTTCAATTAACTCACCCACAGACCAATTCTCAGAGGACCTCACAAAGGAGGTATCTGAGGTCATCGAGGAACCAAAGGTCACCAAACATAGCCATAAAGGACACAATTCCTCCCAAAGTGAGTACCCTAACATTTACCCTTGCATTCCTTTGTAAAATTTCTCAATGTTTTAGTCGAAATTTTTTTTATGGATTCCTATGTACACTCACCACTTGTAAGGTATGCCATAGCTATTCTTGTTCATATTCTCGGACCGTAGCATGTTCCATAACCTTGAGAGTCGACACCCCCACTAGCAGTGTCTGTAGTCTAGGGTAGGATGACGAGAGATAGGGGCAGTCCAATGGACAAAGCAATACCGACCCAAGAGTGTAAGTTAGGTGCAATGATGGATACTGGTTAGATGAATGGATGCTAGCCAAGAGAAAGAGAAAGAAGAGCGAGGTGGGGACCTTGCATTCTGTCGATAGGGTTGGGGGTCAAGGGTTTAGGTATTTCTTTGCGGGTTCAAGGTTCTAGGTTCATCACCATACACATGTTTAATTATTGCGAAGTGAATGCCTTTCATAGAGGAAGGTATTGTCTGAATAATGATTTATTTATGGCCAACATATTTCGAGAGGGGTGGTCCCACTGACGAACCAATGAAGTCTAGATAGGAAAACCAAAATCCCTCATGTCTATTTTTTTGAATGGAACCAAAATGACTCTTGTGTTGTGTAGCATTTACACCTTCTTGTTAGGACATGGTCCTTCTCCCACAAAATATGAACTAAATCACTGGGGTTTGAGAGAGGGTAAAATTTTAAGATGACACACAAGTGAAATAAACTAGATATTCATGATGCTTTTGTCGAAACTACAATGAAATATAATGCACAAGTGATGCAAACTAGATATTCATGATGCCAATTTTGTCACTACTATGATGCAATAAATATTTCACATCAATTAATGTGATGCTGGGAAGGGATGGAGTGATGAAAATATGATGCCAAACATGATGTTCCCTGGAACATTGTGTTTATCATTGAATCCAAATTTTAAAAATAAAAAATAAACATTGATCGGTTATGCTAAATGCAATGCTACATCTCTATAGTTTATTAGCCATGATGGATGTAGCCGTCATAAATATGCCACCCATAGATGGTATGATCTTATTTAAATAAGTTAACTTTTAATGATTGGATATCTAATTTTATTTTTCTCATTCTACATTAACAATATTTGGGAGCAACACTCATTAGTTATATAGAGAAAACAAGATGGAATATACTTCGAGTAACCCTAAGCATCCTTCTAGTTTCCACTCATATAATGAAACTGAGATGGGATATTAATTACCACCTATGAATCATATCCAGTAGAAGTGTGTGAGAACATAATATGTCAGCTAGAGAAACATGTCCTCTTTAGCCTTGAACTTTTAATTTTGATGGAACCTGTAAAAAAATGAGAATGGGAAAGGAGTTATCCTTTCCTTCGTAGTTTTAAGCTTAAGATTGAAAGCACTAATAATGTTGCTAAATATGAGGCCCTGATATTAGGATTGGATGAAGCTATAAAAATAGGAAACAAACTTATCAAGATATTTGGATATTATGACCTATTAGTGAATTGGTTGAAGGAAGTTTGTCAAAATAGACATCCAACATTGAGGTAGTATAAACATGGATTTTGGAATATATTTGAGAACTGATTTGAGCCCATAAACATTACCTATGTTGTATATAAGTTAATCATAGGGATGATAACCTAGCTTCTAGTTATGTTGTTTCCATCTGTCCATCTATCGTTGATCACTTGTCCTACTCTATAAAATTCATGCATAAGTTGGTTGTCATTGATAATAGGAAACAATGGAAAGTGTTTGAAGATTATGAGTAGATAAAAATATTCTTGACCATGGTGCATGGATATTCCAATATGAATATTTACTTAGATGATTAATAATAATAATAACTTGAGATTGAGTGTCCCTTTAACAACCCTTTTCTTGATATGGTTGGTGCAAAAGGACATTTATATCAAAACCAATTATGATACCCAAAGGGTTGGTTCCTCTAAAAAGTTTGTTTGAATTCAATGATGTCCACTTGAAACCTTTCATGGATCCATAACTATCTAAGGTAGAAGATTGTCATTTAGGAATAGAATAAGATATTACATTTGTTAAGTTGTCAAAAAACTCTATTCCCTTGAAGGAATGAAGAAAATACCAATCTTTCTAAAGATCTCAAAGATGTTTTCTTCTAAAGATACGGGGAACTATATTCTTAGCAAAATATCCCTCTCAAATATGATGGCATTCCATTTAGGGAGAATAAAAGGAAAATAATTCCCTCACTCCATGCCCTTGTATAGAAGTAAATAAGAAACTCTTTATTCCAATATAACTATTCCTATTATATATTTTTCTTAAGTTTCCAACTTGGTAACTATAAGAAAAAGAATGGGAAATTTAGGGTTTTATTGATTTATGAAACTAAATAAGGGCCCCTTCACAGATAATTATCCCCTTTCAAAGATAATTATCCTCTTCCAAACCTGGACCAAATTCTCTAAATGTGATTGGCTCAAAGATTTTCTCCAAATCTCATTAGGAGGTTTTGTGCACCATAGTTGGTTCTTGAGCCTTAACCATAATCAAGGAAGGAAAAAGAGTTACTTAGGTGCTAAATGAATCTTTATGAGCTTAATCATTATGAAGGAGTCATGAACCACCATACATGACTTATGTAGGTGATCATTCCCCTCCCTTTAAGAAAATGGGTGTCATTAATAGGTTTTATACAACAAGAATGGGTCTTGAGCCTTGCACTTCTTGGACTTCTAGTTTCTAATTCTTTGAACATGGAATTTCAAAGGAATTGAAAATGTTTTTTGTGCTTAAGTTCCACTAATGCAAGGGATTGATCCAAGTAGTAGTAAACATCACCTTTGTTGGGGCCTTTGAGCCTAATTTTTCTATGATGTTGATGGAGAGAGGATATACACATATATTGATCATGTAAGTTGACGTATTAGATATTGAGGGAAACATGACAATGTCGAGGAAATTGAATTTTTGTCCAAGCCTAGATGAAAAGGAAAAAATAAAACATAATGATGAGGTTGGTTCCTTTATTTTAAATAAGGATGTCTAGGAGGATAGAATTGAGGAAATGTCCAAAATAAATAAATAAAATTTCCAACAAACTAACTAGGCTTGAATTAGAATGAAATAATTAAAACATAACCCCTCAAGAAGGAGAACCAAGGAATCATAATACTAATTAGAATAGGAGGCCTTTCAACCCATAGATATGCACAAAGAAAAAGGGAATTAATATCAACCTAGATCCAACCTCCTATTAGAGAGAACAATAACAAGAATAATAATTTGCTATCCTCCCTTTTGAAGAGGAATATACAAATACTTAGGAAGAAATTAACTGGCCATATGATGAATGCAATACCATTCACCCGACCCAAGAATACTATGAAAGTTAAATGAAATCTAATACATATGATTATGAGAATGAACAATAAAATGGTGAATATGAAATGTCCTCGACCCAATATATATTTTTGTTGATACCTTACTAGATAAATTGCACAGCATGCATGAACTCGATCCAAGACCTCTTTCTACAAATCAAGATAACAAACTCCTCCAAAAATACCCTTTATAAATCAACCAAAAAATAAATTATAGGATTCATCTAGTGACCTATGCTAAAATAAATGGCCATTTAAAGGACAAAGCTAGTGATTCTATGATGCATGCTGCTGCAAAAGGAAATGAGAATCCCCAAACTTAAAAGATGGGAAATGAAAAAAGGGAGAAAGACAAACCTGATTTCCCCTTTAACATTGAACATGAGTTCGGTAAAATTAAATTTCATGTAGCTTTAATTGAGTTGGATGAAACCATGTCTATCATAAACCAATCGAGGAAATGATGAGTAGCACAATTTCAGCTATACATCTAGATACTTTAAACATCCTAGGATTCATTTATCATTTAGATTTGTACAAATATTGAAAAACATGCCCATACTCTAACACTAACAACAAGATAAGAATCCACCCCCCTTGAAAGAAAATGTAGCCCAATAAGATTTATTCATTACAATTTACTACTCTAGTCCTTGTTATCCTCGTTACTATTCCGATCTTTATTTTGTTGCAAGAGCAAGAGCCATGAATGATGTTTTCAGTATTGAAAATTCAACTACAACATGGTGTATCATTTTAATGATTGTAGGTACCACCAAATAGGTACTTGTCAGATCTATCTTACTCAAGTGAGGATGATAGACTAGAATAGGTTGAAAGTGAGACGTCTATTGCAATATCTAACAAGTCAAGATCAACTAAAGGTTAAAAGGTAAGGATAAAATTTTGTAGATACATGGGAATTTTTCTTCCTAAAGGAGGATAATGTGATTATGATAATGAGAGCATAGGTGACATTGATTTTCCCCTTAGGTATAGACATCTTGTCAAACGATGGCTACCCAAGGAGCTACCCCAAGTGGACACAGATATCTTCCTCAATGGGAAGATTTATCACATTGCTCCATCATCTTTACATGGATTGGGGGTATTTTCCATGGATGGCATAAAGGTAAAATATGGTACTAAAACTGAATTGATGGAGTATGTTGGACCATGCTACAAAGACAATGACTAGTTGTTGTTGGTCCAATATACGTGAATTATGTGGACATACGGAGTGGCAAGAAATTATATACAACTACTGGACAAAAATATGAACAAAGGAGCTAATATTTATATTGATGGAAGGAAAAAAGCTTATGGAAATATTGCAGGGTTTATAAATAGTATATGACCAGTGACAACACATAAGCTACCCATTTACATATTTGAGGGGCTTGAAGGAAATCATGTATTTGTATGTGAAATAAAATCAATAGTTGTAGGTGAAGAGTTTTTTATCGATTACGGTTTGAATTGAATAGATGCAGAGGTTGTTATTATTGGGGTAGTTATCTTATACAACATTTAACTCAACCTTTGATCGATGACTTATTATTTTTATCTTGCAACAATTTTAATTATATGTCACGCTTTTCATTAATCATGTTTAAGAGACATGGTTAAATGTGTACTTTTCATTTTTAATATGTATTAATTATTATATTGTGGTAGGGTGATCATGGCCATATTCCAAAATCAAGTAGACCTATTGAGGTAAACATCAATGTTATAGTAACCATAATTCATGATTATATTACAACTGTTAACATTTGACCTTTTTATGCTAATGAGCTCAATATTTCAAGATGATATCATGCTCCTTATTATATTGTGGCGGGGGGAGGGNGTATGTATTGCTTCATGTATAATGGCAGGATGACCATGGAAAGTCACCAATGGTGTCGCATGAGGTAAATGTTAGCATAATAGTACATAATAGCATCAATGTAATCGAAACCACAATTCATGATTATATTACATTTGTTAACATTTGACCTCTTTTATGCTTATGAGCTCAATATTTCAAGATGATATCATGCTTATTTTATTGTGGCAGGGGGTACTCAAAACACACCTGCAGCTTCTCGTCATGAGGTAAACATGACTATCATATTAATACTAGAGTTTTTCATCATTAAACACATTTATTATACATGGATCAATTTTTATTTTTCAATATGAATATGTCTTGCTTCTTGTATTGTGGCAAGCTCATCGTGGGAAGTAACCAATGGTGTTGCATCAAGCAAATGGTAGCGTAATAATACCTAAACATGATTAAAGTAATTTTTTTATTGTATGGATGTTGATTTTTTTACATGAATTTTTGTAATGATAAAAATAATTAACTGCTTTTATTGATTGATGTTTGTATAGCACGCCACATTAGGATGATGAGGTGGTCATTGAGGAAGATATATTTTATTCAACCGACCCAATGGAAACTGTGAAGAAGAATTTGAAAAATTCCAATCAATAACTTATTAGACCGATTGTAATCAGAGCTAGGACTAAAGAAATCAAAACAAGAATTGATAACTTGAGGAAAAAAATAGAACAATATGGGGTAAGTGGCATCTTTGAAATATTTTAAGAACGATGACATATATTCATTTATGTTATTTTAGTTCTCTTTTTTTATATGATCTAATCAATTAAAGTTTTCTTTTTGTAGGACTTTTTGGAGACAACACCCGTGCATCAAGTATAGAATGTAGAGGTTGGTATTGGTAGTAGAGATGGTTCAACACATCGTCAATCTACTGTACCAACAAGGATATTTGACTCTCCTGGCTAGAAATTCCCTTTATATGCTACGAACTCATCAGATGTTGGAGATCAGCAGGGCCCTTCAATCACTACTACTTCACAGGATGTTAGAGAGGACAATAGCATCGAATGTGAAAGTTTCTATCATGGAGAAATACGCGTGGTTAGCAGGGGATCATTTCCCGTTAGCTTTTTGGTGAACCAAAATTGTGTTCCAATCAAGATACCGAAGATTGCATGTATTACTTAATTTATCCAGTGTTTTATTTTCATGTAATTCAAAGCCACATACCTCAAATTAGTTTTAATTAATGATAATTGTTTTTGCAGTAAATAATGTTTTTTATAAGAACCTGCATAAGAAGGCATTGGAAATTTTTGGGCCCTGGAATTTCCAAAACAACAAATTGAAAGATGATCTGATGAACCACATGGTGAGCTTGTTTGGTGATACCTTCAACAGAAAAGGTGTCACTGCAACAATTGGCTTAAATTTGAAATATGTCAGGGCAGATTATAGGGACAATTTGCAAATTAACCATAAGTATGAGCACTCTCCGATCGTTCTAGAGAAGGAGTGGAAGGCGCTCATGGATGATACAAAGGATAAGGAATTGAGAAAACAAGGAAAGAATTGACCACTTGGTTCAAGAAGGTATGACATATATCATATATTCAATGAAAAATGTTCAATTTTTTTTTAGTTTAAATATATTTAAGTTGCGATATATAACAAATTTGAAACCTTTCATAGGCTCCCCAAAACCTCTAAAGCGATAAAGGAAAGAGTAGAAAAACATGGGTAGCACAAACTGGTCCAAAGTGGATATCAAAAACTAGGGGACAAATTGTAAGAATCAAATGATCATTATTTGTAGCCAAATTTTTTCTAACTACAATGAACAAATAATTGATTTATCACAAGAAATTTTCATGGTGTTATGCATTGCAGGGAAATGCTTTTCAATAGGCAGCCGCTGAAAAAGACTTGAGGCTCGGCTTCAAGTACGATTTTCAACATGTGTTGAAACATAAAAAAAGATTGGGGAAAACCCCAATTTCCCCATTGACACACATAGAAGTAAATAAAACCAATACTTCCATCATTATAATGTAATTGTGTAATCTATTCATGAATGATTACATCGAAAAATAAATGTTTGTTTTTGTTTTTAGGGTGAGACCAACAAAAATAACGAGGGTAGTGGTACCGAACAAGTACTACATGATGCTGGGGGGTTGCCTTATGGTGGTGGCCAACATAAGGGACTTTAATAAAAATGTGAATTTATTAAGAGGGAAAGGGGAAACATGAATCTCCTATAGGAGCCCACATGGACCAAGGTCTCCATGCAATTAAATTATTCATTATGCCATTTCTTCTGGCCAAATCCATTCATGATGGAGAGGGAGAGCATGAGCTTCATGGAGAAGAAAAATTGCAGAAGATTGAACTTGTATCTATTCCATCTGCTATTATAACCTAGTGTTAAGCTTGAAGATGTTGGTCTCCTCATGGGTTCGTGGTCCTAGCTTAGGGATGAAAACCGTGTTGAGAAATTAATGAACATAGCTTCCTATGGATGGGCGGAGTGTAGAATGCCTACAATCAGTTGCATAGATTTCTTCTTATCATATAAGTATCTAATTCCTGAAAGGTGTTCAATGATTTTAAATTTTTAAGTTGTGTAGAATGATTTCTCTATGCTAGAAATCGAAATCTTGTAGTCGCTTGTTTAAATATGGGATAATTTGCTTCACAAATTCATTATTCAATTTTATGTTTATTGGGATGACTTCGTCAATTTTAAATGGTAGGTGAATTTGCAGCTATGCTTAATGTGTGGAAAATAATAGATTGAACATATGATTCAGTAAAAGGAATTAACACTGCTTATGTTAAACATAAGTATTTGAAATTTAAATAGATATGTTTTCTATATATGAGTAAATTTGTATTTCTATACGCATGCAACTTTGTAAGTGGTAGGATTTTGCACTATAAATTTCATTTGTGGAATTGAAAGTATTATAAGAATGAGAATTCCGTTATGGATTTGTTTATAGAAATTATGTATAACTAGAAATGTATTTCCAGACTTTGCACACAAAACGTTTGTTAAAATTTCTCAAATAAACCTAAATACTTTGCATGTGATGCTTGTCAAATGATTTATTTATCCCTTTTCAAGAAAATTAAATACAATTAGGTAACAAAAAAAATCTAAAATTAAAGGCTTATTTGGTATGGCTGCAATAAAATTAGGTAAATTTTTTTTTATAGATTTAGAATTAACGGTTTATTTGGTGTGGCTGCACAATGCCATTACGTTTTAAAATTTGCATCTATGTTGTTGGTATTATGCTAAGTAAGCTTAATAGAATTAGGTATTATGCTAAGTAATTAGCTTATGTGTTAAATCCAATGCAATTTAATAGAATTAAAAAAGAATGCTTAAAAACAACAAATTCATGAATATTTCTGTCTAAATGTAAATAGTGAATATATTTGATAACTTTGGAGAAGAAACAACTAAAATTCCAACATGCAAAGTGTTCAATGAAAGGTTCCTATCACCATCCCAACTAAAATTCTTTTGCATAGCGAATATATTTGATAACTTTGGAGAAAAAACAACTAAAATTCCAACATGCAAAGTGTTTAATAAAAGGTTACTATCACCATCTCCAACTAAAATTCTTTTGCATAGTGAATATATTTGATAACTTTGGAGAAGAAACAACTAAAATTCCAACATACAAAGTGTTTAATGAAAGGTTACTATCACCATCCCCAACTAAAATTCCAACATGCAAAGGGTTTTAATAAAAGGTTAATATCACCATCCCAACTAAAATTCCAAGATGCAAAGTGTTTGATGAAAGGTTACTATCACCAAAACTCAATTTCCTATAGTACTCATGGAATTGGAAACGGATGGATTAATGATATGTTCGGTCTGTGTTTTCATAATATTGTACTTTTAGAATGGATTAATGATATGTTCGGTTGGGTAAATAATTCTGAAGGCTACTCTGTTTTCATAATATTGTACTTTTATTGTTATGTTTTTAATCACTTTTGGTAAATGAACGTTATTTATGTTTAATAAGTATCTTTATATAAGAATTTTTGCTGTACAAAAATTGAAGTGCTTTACTTGGTTAGCTGTTAATAGGAAAATAAACACTTGGGATAACCTGTACAAAAGGGGTTGGTTCGGCCCTAACAGATGTAGTCTCTGTAAAAACGAGGCTGAAACTATTGGTCACATTTTTGTTGGCCGCTCCTTTGTGAAAAAGGTCATACACAGCTTGGGAAGTATGTTTGATGTCCATTTTCTTTGGTCTGATTCATCTCTATTAGGAAACCTTTCCAACTGGGTTACAAAGGGTGGGAGGCTTTTGTATCTGCCCTTATCTGGAATCTATGGAAGACCAGGAATATCTATATTTTTGAAGACAAGGAACCAATAATTTCCAGGCTTTGTCATGTGATCATATTAGATGTTGCATCACATCAGGTGCCACAAGTAAATAGGTCCAAAGTTAGGCTCATTGGAGATCCTCTTGCTAAAATATTTTCTATGGTGTTTTTTGATGGAGCTGCGGCAGATTCTATTGGAGGAGCAGGTGTTTGTATTTGGTTAAATGATCATCATTTTCTCTCTATAAAATTAGGCTATGGACACAACACTAATACTAGAGCCGAGCTATTGGCACTCTGGGCATCATTATACATTGCTAAAGATATTGGGTTGCCATACTTACATATCTTTGGCGATTCCCGTGTGATTATAAACTGGGAAAGGGATGAATCCACACTTGCTATGGTGAACATAGAAGCATGGTGCATAAACACTAGGAAACTCATATCTTTGTTCACATTTGTGGATTTCAGTCATGTCTTTAGGGAACATAACAAGAGGGTAGACACACTATCCAAGGAAGGGCTTAATATGGCTGCAGGCTATCTTTCTCTCACTGAATTATATGATGATGAAGTTTATGGGGAGGTTATACTTTAGCTTTTTTGAGAGCACTGCTCTGGTTCTTAGACTTTTGGTCTCTTGGCTCTTTATTTGTGAAAGTTTTGGTTAAGATGATTAGCTATGTCTCTGTATTTTGAGTGATTCAAGCCCTGACTTGGATATTGTTTTTGGGCTCTTCTTATATTCTTTAGAGACATACTTGACTGATTGGCCTACTGTGCATTTTATGAGAGGACACATTTCTTGTATATGATGCCCAGGCACTGATAGTTAGGCTCTGTGGGAGAGAAATCTCTCTTATACTGGATGTTGATGTACTTCCAGATGTTATTGGTTCCATATTGTTGGACTTGCTGTATTTTTGATGATGTACCCAGTTCCTTTGATTCAATAGAAAAGCAAAGAATGTTTTTTTCGTCTGAAAAAAAAAAAATTTGCTGCAGAATTTTATACTCAAAATAGATAATGAAAAGGGTAAAATTTGCATTGGTTTAAAATTTTAAATTATAGAAAGAAAATCTCTTCCCAAGCCTTCTAAAAACATAGGGAATGGCCTAAATGACTTTTCTAAAGTCTTAATGCCAAACCAAGATTTTCAAATTTATTATTAATTTTGCCCCCAAGATATTTTTGGGAAAATTACAAATTCATGAGTTAAATTTCAAGTTGATTGGTAATTACATATATTTATTCTGTGTATTAGATGCATTGGCACGGGCATATTTTCTATACATTACATTGATTGATATTTGCATATAAATACTATGGATTGGATTTGAGTAGTATTTGTATTTATAATTCAAGGATTAGAATTGATTGGCTTGTATGTAAATACCATGGGTTGGGTTGGAATTGAGTAGTATTTGTATTTATAATTAAAGGAAGGGAAATGATTGGTTTGTATGTAAATACCATGGGTTAAAATTCAGTGGCATTTGCATTTATAATTCAAGGGTTGGAATTGATTGGTTTGCATTTACATTCTATGCGTTAGATTGATTGTTAATTGCATACATATATTTATGCCGATAGGCATTTTGATATTATCTCACATTTGGACTGCCTTTGTTTAAAAACAATCTATCTTCACAAAACTAAGTGGTTGGTTGTGCCTATGAGAATTCACCAACCACATTACTTGTGGTTATGCTAGTATATGTATTGATTGATTGAGTCATGGGTTGGAATTCTGTGGTATTTGCATTTACACTCTATGCATTAGATTTATTCTTAACTACATACATATATTATATGTATTGGTTGATTGAGTATCAAGAGAAGAATGAATTCTTTTGTTTGGTTGAGCATTATGTATGAACCAAAAAGGAGTTTGGAGCTTGAGAAATTGGTTTGATAAACTTAATAAAGGTTGTAATCTCATCAGAGAAAGAGAGCGCAGTTTCCCATATTTGGATTTTGGAAATGATTCAGTATCTTTGTAGAATCATATTATGCATAAACTATAAATGATATCTAAATGGCTAGAAACGTTAATTTATTGTAGCCATTGTTTTCAGGCCATGATTAAGTGTATATTGGATTCTGCCCTATTTTATTTCAATTCCTGAAATTGGAATATTTATTCATAATCAACATGAACTTTAAATAAAGTATATGATGCAGAGACTGTACTTAATATAAATTGTGATGAGACATATAACTCTTGCTGAATTTATGTAATAAGACTTAAAGAAATGTTTCTTGAAAACTGTTGATGGAATATTCTAGCTAATGGTTTTATAACCAAAGCGTTGACGGGATTGATGCCTCGATGGTGTTGTTTGAAATATTGCCTGGATCGCTGCAGAGTACAATGAAATTTTGTAGCACCTTTGTCTTTTCCTTTTGTGAGAATCGTCAGACATGATGTGCTTGATTTTAAATCAAAGTTTTGAATTTTTTGAATTTACGTTTGTAAAAGAATTTTTATGAGCCAATATGAAGTGAGTGCTTGACCTCCTGTGGAATTCTATGATCATTTTCCATAGTTTTGAAGAATATGTATTGCTCATAATGACAGTATGGCTATACAAGATGATCCATGTAGCTATTGATGTGATTTGCTTTTTGTATGATTGTTTGATCCCGGAGAGTGTAAATCTCATAATTTAATTGTTGTTAGCTAGTGGATTCTTGAGAGAAAGAATATGGTTTTCGTATCAATTCAGTAAGTTAGGAAGCTTACTTTTTACTATCTACATGGTGAAAACTCCGGAGATTACTTTGTGGCAAAGTAGAATAAATTCTCTTCGGAGAATTGTGATTTGATCAATCCGAGTTGTGCGATCAACTCAAGGTTATAATTTTAAATGAATAAATTATGTTGTTCTCTTGTGCAACATGTTGGAATTTGTTCCAAGAGAGAAATTGCAAGATTTTGTTGTCTTCCCTTAGCACTTATGCCAGTGTTATGTACTGCACTTTAAGTGAATGTTATAAATTATCTGATAACTATAGTTAAGGATAGAGTGGATAGTTAAGGATAGAGTGGATAAAAATGTTTGAATGGCTCGAAAACTGAGCTAGTAGCTAGTGCTACAAATAATTGGTGTAATTGTTATTTACGTTCATTATGTGACCAATGTAAATAGTGATTTGTGAAAGGATACAGACTACTTGGTAGTCTATTTTCTTATATGTATAGATATGTGGAGCATGTTGAGGCTTGTAATTGTGTAGGCATGATGATGCTTGAGTATGAAGTGCAGGTATATGATTAGTGTGCTAAGTGAGTTAATGTTTTTGGATGGTTGATTCTTGTCTTACCATGTTGAGTCTGGGTGGAAATTTTGTTGGAATATTGGACAATACTGAGAGGGGGGGTGTAGCAGGGATTTCTCCTTGCTACAGGGGAAGGAATGGCTCTCTTCTATTTATAGGACAGAAGGGTAGGTGTCTGCGTGTGGAAAATCCAGTAAAAATGAATAGACAGAAACAAAAAGAAGAAAAAAATATGGAATGGCTGGAAACCCCTCTGCAAACACTGTTAGGGTTAGCTCCAACAACCTGCAAACAACTATTAGAAACTAAAAACCTACAAAAACATGTTAGAAATCAAATCTGCAAAAACATGTTAGAAATCAAACCTGCAAAGAGACATGGGTCAGAAAACAACTAATCTACTAAACAAAACACAGAAGCAAATAATGTTATACCTCTCCTTTGGTGAAATTTTCCTTTTTTCGCAATGATATTTTTGGAACAAAAATCCTTCCGCAATTTTCTTTCCGCAAGATACTTTCCACACTGTTGATTTCTTTGCGGACTCTTCCCTGGCCGTTGATCTTTAGATCATATGCGGATTGCGGATTGCAGGTTTTCCAAATTTCTTAAAAGTGCTTTGCAATTTTCTTTTCGCAGGATTTCTTCCACGCTGTCGATCTCATGCGAACCCTTTCATGATCCTCGATATTAGATCAGATGCCGATTGCGGATTGCGAGTTTTCCAAATTTCTTGAAAATGCTTTCGCAATCTTTCTTCTACACCGTCGATCTCTTGCAGAGTCTTTCCTGACCATCGATCTTCCAGATTGGAGCTTTTGGATTGCAGGTTCATAAAATATCAAATGTTACTTCCGCAATTCCCTTTCCACAGTTTTTATTCCGCACCCTCGGTCTCTTGCGGATTATTTCCTAATCGTCAATCTTCAAATTGCGGATTGCGGAATACGGAATCAAACTTTCATCTTTTGGACCTATGCAATTTTCTTTCGCAACTTTGTTTCTGCATTTCTTCTAAACCGTCGATTTCCTTGCGGGTTCACTCCTGACCGTTGATCTACTATCTAATGTGGATTGCGCTATAATGTTGTGGATCGCTTTGAAACCATAGATATTCTGTGGACTTTCATCTAACCGTCAGATCTATTCATTTTTGCCTCTTCGAAAAAGTAGGGGGTCTGACAAGTCATCCCAGGCTCCAAGCTGGTGACTTCTCTAGATTCCAAGCACCTAGATCCCCCACAATGCCTTTTCTCTACACATAAATTAACCATAGTGAAGTCAGTGCATATTAACACATACAAACTCAAACGCGCTAAAAATGTGGGATAAATCCCATTCGTCGAATCAATCTGCACTGTTGATCACCTAATCGGACGGTTGTCGAATCTTCGTAATGAATTCTGTTGCAGATCCTCATCTCCTCTGCCTCTTGTATCAATTCAACTTCTATTCATCGAACTACCATTCGACTTTGCAAGTCCTTTTTCTTACACTGATTTTTCCCTGTCATCATGTTCATTGGTTATTCCTTTGTCATTGATGAACTCTTTTGACATCAATTGACAAATATTTTCAACATTCTCCCCCTTTGGCATTGATGGCAACATTTTCTCTTGGTCAATTTTCTCCCCCTTTGACATCAATGACAAATGATTCCTTCGGAAAGCTCCCCCTCTCGTCATATATACCCTTGAGAGTACACTTCTACTTCTACAATTGTTGTAAGGAGATTACTCCCAAATTCCATATGATATGCTCAAAAGCTTCCTTGGGTATTTTCTTGGTAAAGATATCAACAATCTGTTCTTTTGTGTCAAAATACTCTAGCTTGACAAGCTTTTGGGATACTTCTTCTCTTAGGAAGTGATACTTTATTGGTATGTTATTTATCTTGGAGTGCATGACAGGATTTTTTGACATATTTATGGCACCAGTATTATCACAATTTATTACTATTGGTTTCTCATACTTCAAAGGTAAGTCTTCTAGTGTCGGTTTCATCCAAATGATTTGAGTGCAACATGATGCAGCAACAATGTATTCAGTTTCTACTGTGGAGAGTGAAATGGAGGATAATATTCCAACTAATTATTTTATAACCAAAATGTTGATGGGATTGATACCTTGTTGGTATTATAACTCCTTTTAAACTTGTAACCTATCTACCTAGAAGGCATTTAAATAAATACCTCGTGGCAATCTAACTTCTTTACTTTGGTAATATCTTTTGTAATATAATTGTAAATACAATTTTATGTTGTACATAAATCTTTCACATCAATGGAATTGGGTACAAGTTCGTGTTAATTGAGTTCTAGAGGAAAATGGGATCCTTGTGAAATGGGCATACTTTATGATCAGGTTGTTTGAAAGCTTGGTTGTGTCATTGCATAATACTTTGAAATTCTATAGCACCTTTGTTTTTCCTTTTGTAGGAATCACCATAGAATTATTTGCATTTTAGTAGCACCCCTTCTTTCCTTTTGAAGTGAATCGTTACCAAATTCTTTGACTTTTCATAGTTCTTATGATTTGCTTTTGAATTGGATGCTACCGACACATACCATTTGTGGTAGTAAGTATAAATTGTGCATGTTATAGGTAGTAAGTAGTCCTATGCATATATATGTATTTTTATTTAACCTTGTAATAAAAAAAATCCAAGTGTCTAATAAAGTAAGGGTACATTACAGATGGTGTAATGTAACCTTGTTACCAACATCAAAGATAGGGTTTACTAGTCTAAATGTGAATTGGTGGTAGTGATATGATATTAAATGTTCCATATTGTTAAACCATATTAATAATAATATGAAATGCAATGACAATTTGTAGAATTATTTCAAACTCTATTAGTAATGTCTTGATAAATATTCTCCCTAGTCAACACTATTCAAGTTTCCAAAGCTAGAATAGAAAGAGACTTTTACTAATCATTTTTCCAAAGCTGAAATAGAAAGTTTTTTTTATTAATTGTTTAGAAAAATAACTTATCTAAATACACAACATGATACATATCCATTATGATAATAACTTGTACCGATGGAAATTATAAAAACTAAAGAGTCGTGACCTAAATCTCATTCATATCGGCCATTATGAATTCGATTGGAAACAAGGTTCAACAATCATTAAGGTTCTACTAATCTAAGATACCATATCCTTACTTAACATGCTCCTAAGCTCATTCTTGGAGTAGGCATAATTACATGTCATGCCATTAAACCTCGACAAGGTAAACACGACTGGTCTTTAGACCGAATCAGGACATAAGTCTTGATATAATAGATATAAATATATAACAACAATATTTAAAGTAATTCATGATAGACACATAACAAGTTACTATGCACAACAATCACATGATATTTTGAGGCGTATGGTGATCTAGCCTCCTCCTTCTTTCAAGAGACCAAGTTATCATGGTTCAAATCACTTTTAACCAAATATAACCATTTTACATTACTCCTTAAGAACATTCATATTATATGCCAACACTTTCCATATACAATAAACAACAATTGTATAGGGTGTGGGGATTTGAGTGACACTTTCTTTAAGGAGGAAAATGAAAGTAAATGAATTTAATTAAAACCATACAAATTCTTAATAGGATTTAGTTACTCTAATTGTTAACTATTAGAGTAACAAATATGTAGTTTGTATTTTTATTTCAAAGTTGTCCAATAATTGTTGAAGAACAATGATTGTTACTTGTTGGTAATCAGTTAGAAGGAATTCCCTAGCTTATTGGCAAGCCCATCTCTCTTCTACAAACTTGTACATTGAGCTCAATAATAAAAAATTCATTAGTTCTTGTTGCATTAACACATATGAGACATTCTGTCAAGCTTTACGATAGTGGTTATATCATCTAATTCATCTCTCCAATCTCTTATCTTATTGGTGGAAAATTCACCAATCTTTACATCAAACTCTGTAATGATGCATAGAGGTAACTAGTATATCTATTATTAGTATATAATGAAAATTACATCCATCTTCCCTTGTATCTTGCCTTTATGGAAACCAAGTCTAACAGGGCTAAAAAAATATACTTTTGTTGTTCATGGTTTTGTTAGTCATGTTTATTCATGGTTTTCTTTATCAAATTATTCACAACTTTCCACCATATTCCTATGATTTACTAAATATATTGCTAATGAGAATTCAAAGAGAAAGAGAGAAATGATATGTATCCTTCTAGATAACATCTAGACTAATGTGAAACCATAAGAAATGTTGGCAGGCGGTTTTGGGATAAGCCAGTCGCGCAACATTGTGGATGCTATGCAAGGTCAAAGGTGTAGCACAATGTGGAAAACGACGCACAATTCGAATTTAGAATAATTTATATATTTTGGTTATTTTGGACCACATTTTGTGGATATTGGTCATTATTTTGCAAAATCAATTAAGTAGTTAGTTAAGTGGACCATGAATGTAAAGGCACAATCATATCAGTAGAGCTAGGATTGTGACTATGGAGAGGGGGGATCGATTGTCTAAGATTGACATGCATGTTAAGTAAGATATTTGCATGAATTGAGGTCTGTTGATCTGTGTACTGAAGAACTATTTTGGGAGAGTCTTTGTTTCATTGCGACAACTGATATGACATGACGGAGATTGAGCAGAATCATTGTGTCTTTTCCTGTTTTCCTGTTTTCCTATTTCCTGAGATCCAAATTTGAATGTAATGTGCATCTGGGACATGGATCTCTGAATGATGCGATTTTTCTCTTCTTTGAATGAAGTTATATTGCTAGATATATTTTTGCATCGATGATTTGTCGTGATTTAGTTATGACAATGTGATTTGTTAAATGATGATTTGATTTTGTTAAATGCATAAGTTGAATGTTTAGGTCCGTGGAATAAATGTTGCGATAAGTGAATAAGTAGATGCAAATGTTCCTCCTTCATTCTGTAGAAACTTGGTTCCGTCATCTCTCCCTCGAACATCTCAGGTGAGATTTCATCTACTCTGCAGGTGTTGTAGGACAATGTAAAACTTGTCTGGGCTGATGCTCAGGGAGATCATAGTGGTTTGGATGTCGATAGAGAGGTGAACCCCTGTCGATTGATTTTATTTCAAAAAATGGTTCTATTGCTGGGAATGTAATGCAAAGAGGAGGATGTGGAAATTGAACCCAAGTGATAGATCAATTACACTCACAAAATTGCTAATCAAACATGCAAAATTCACACAAAAGGAGACTGAAATTGGAGCATAANACAAGGAAAACATATGAAGTAATAGGATGCTCAAATATATAATTAGATGAGATATTCAAAAGCACTAGGTTGCTATTCGAATTGGTCAAAAAAGTAGGCTTACTAAATCAAGTCAAATCCCCCATAGGTGCAAAAAGGACTTTCCAAATCTATGAAGATCCTCACAAATTGGCTAAATAAAGTGGAAAAGATAATAAGTGATGGAAAGAAAACTCATTCATGATTTTGCTTGGAGAAAATGAAGGAGGATGATGTGGGAAAAAAACAAGGCAAGTTCCTCTAGACTAGCTTGTCCTTTATGCCTTAAAACTTCTATAAAGCAAGGCAGCTTTCAGAAAAAGCAGATATGCGCTCCTAGGAACCAGGAATAAAAGAAGAATTGATAAATATTTTTTCAGGATGATTCCAAAGTGCTCCATGACCCAGTTTAGCAAGTATTGACTTCTAGGAACATGTGGAATCCAATTAGCATAGAGAGGGAATCTAGGAATCTAGGAATAAGACAAAAATGATTAATTAATGTCAAATATGGGAAAATATGGGTTGATTATTATAAAACCCCCCTTAATCCTGAATTTATGAGTAAATATCAGAAAATTATAGGGCCTAGAAACAAGTCTTAGTCACCCTTTTACATACTGAATGTCCATACAACCAAGGAAAGAGGCAAAAACCTAGTGGTAAAATCGTCCCTTAACAAAATTTTGGAAATCTTATTATCAATAATTCTTCACCACATGATCAGAAATCCCCAATAGTGATTTGATATTACTGAAGGTATTCTCACGTAATACTTTGGTGAAGATATCTTCTACTTGTTCTAAATATGCGTCGTAGAGTAGAGCAATGGTACCTTCATGCACAAGCTCCCTGATATAGTGCACATGGATCTCAACATGCTTGGTTCTTTGTATTTGAACTGGATTAGTGGAGATTCGAATGGTGCTTTGATTGCCACAATAGATGACTATTGAAAACTATGATTCAAAACCACATTCTCCAAGTATCCCCTGCAACCACAAACATTGAGTAGCTGCATTTACAACTACTCTATACTTTGTCTTTGTAGATGAGAGTGCTATGGAACTTTGTTTCTTACTTGACCAGCTGATTGGTCCTTCTGCAAGCATGAACACATATCCTGAGGTAGAATTTTGATCAGTGTTGTCACCTTCCCAATCACTGTCAGTAAATCCAACTAGCTCTAAGTCAGATTTTTCTTTGTAGAGAATTCCATGAGTCCATGTTCCTTGAACAAAGTTTAGGATCCTCTTGGCTACTCTCCAATGGATCTCATGAGGATGATCCATGTATCTTGAAGCCACACTAACTGCATAAGATAAGTTAGGTTGAGTATTTGTAAGATAAAGCAAACACCCAATCAACTACCTATACAGTGTATTATTTACCATAGGAGAAGAAACTACTTTCTTAAGCTTAACACCTGAAAGGAATGGAGTCTTGCTTGGCTTGCAATATTTCATGCTGAAATTGTTGAGAAAATCTGAAGCATACTTGGACTGATGGACTTTGATTCCATGTTGGGATTGAGCAATTTTGAGACCCAAGAATTGGCTCAACAATCCCAAATTTGTCATAGAAAAGGCATGGTTCATTGCATCCTTCAAGGAGGCAATCTCTTCCTTTGAAATTTCTGTAATCAGTAGGTCATCCACATAGAGAACAATAATCATTAAAGAACCATGAATCACATTCAAATAGACATTAGGATCAGACTTGCATTGAACAGAACTCAGTGACAACAGAAATCCATCAATATTGGCATACCAAGCCCTGGGGGCTTGCTTGAGCCCATACAATGATTTCTTTAACCTGCACACTAAAGATGGATTAGATACAAAAACTTCTTGTTTCTGCATATAAATCTCTTCATTCAAATTTCCATTTATAAAGGCACACTTCACATCCATGTGATGTACCTCCCATTGCTTCGAAGCTGTAATGGTTAGAGCTAGTCTTATGGAGTCCATCTTTGCCACTGGTGCAAAGGTCTCATTGTAATCAATATCATGTACCTAAGAGTAGCCCTTGGATACCAATATTGCCTTATATTTCAAAGGTGAACCGTCAACAACAAACTTAGTTTAAAAGACCCACTTACATTTCACAAGCTTTCTCCCTGGGGGGAGATCAACCAGTTCCCATGTGTTGTTCTTCTAGAGCGAGTTGAATTATTTTTTCATGGCTATTTTCCATATCGGATCATGTGCTGCATATTCATATGTTTGTGGATCAGAATCTATCATCAAATAACACTTCTCAACAAAGAGTGTATCTTTCACATAAAGGGCACTCTCAAATTGAGATATAGTCCTCATAGTGTCATTAGGATTTCTAGATAGTTCCCCCGCTGCATGGATGGTCCTTGATGCCCACTTTTGTCTTGTAAGGCTGTTAGGATCTGCAATTAATTCATGATTATCAGACATATTAGAATCAACAAACTCATTATTCTCTTCACTTACAATCAATGGCTATGGTGGTGAAGAGGACTCTCCAACTTCAACTGCTGCTAAAGGCTCTTCTTTGAACTGAACACTTCTTTCAATGAAACATTTGTTCATGATCAAGTTGATCAGCTTGTACCCTTTTGAATCTTCATAATATCCAACAAATAGGCACTCTTGGATTTGGGGTTGCAAAGCCTTCCTCTTTTCAGTTGTAATTCTAGCCTAAGCCTTTGAGCCAAAAATCCTGAAATGGGTCACATCTAGCTTCTACCCACTCTAATATTTGAAAGGAGTCATACCATCAAGATGCTTATGTGGCACCCTATTCTGGATATAGGATTCACAATTTATAGCCTCGGCTCAAAACTTTGGTGGCAAATTTTTAGACTCCATCATGCAAGTTGCCATCTCCTTCAGTGATCTTTTCTTTCTCTCAGCAACACCATTTTGTTGTGGTGTGTAAGGAATAGAATGCTGCATTTGGATACCTGCATATTTTCAATACTAGATGAACTCAGACTTGACATACTCTCCACCATTGTTAGATCTGAGGATCTTGACTTTCCTCCCAGATTGGTTCTCAACCAAGGCTCTAAAGACTTTGAAAAGGTCAAAAACTTCAGACTTATGCTTTAGGAAGTAAACCCAACAATACCTGAAAAAGTCATCTATGAAGGTGAGTGCATATTTGGCTTGACTCATGGACATATTAGGGAATGGACCAGCAATGTCATTGTGGATCAAATCAAGGGGTGCAGAGGTTCTCTCATGACTAGCTCTCTCGTACTTGTGCTCTTGGTGTTTTCCTAGGACACAACCTTGACAGACTCCCTTAGAAAACTTGATCTTTGGTAACCCTATGACCATATATTTGTCACTCAAATTAGAAAGATACTCGTAGTTAATATGGCCAAATATTTCATGCCAAATCTTGCTTGCTTCATTAGCATGAGTAAGAAGAGCAGAGGGGTTTGAGTAGGGTAGAAAATGGGAAAACTTGTATACCTTCGAAGTGTGATCAACAACACCTTTTTCTATGACTTTACCATTCGAAATCTCTATGATTTCAACTTCATTGGGGAAGAAGATAACTTTGTTTGGAGACCTGTTGCCGCCTCTCACACACTTGGGTCACGTGGCAGAAATCTTCAAGCCACTCAGTGTGTCCTTGGGGGCAAGTCTCGAGTCAAGGCTGTCACCTTGTTCTTGACTCCTCCGTTTAGGCTCAACTCCTAATGAAGCCAAGGGGGGTAGACCCTATTAATTTACTAAGGATAATTACTTAGTATGGTGATGTTAAATTGAATGAGTTACTTAGGATTTTGAAATTTAACTATAGACAATCAAAGATGACAAGATACAAAAATGAACACACGAAAGCACAATGCTGAGACACAATATATATATAAAGCAAGAAAATAACCAGTGCCTTAGAATGGAGTCAAAAATAAAATCAATGTACTTGCATGTGCTTGGAGTGAATGTTTTGCAATTGCCTCTTGGTACGTTTTAAGTTAAATTTGAGGTGTGAGTTGATTAAAATTAGGCGAAGGGGTGGACTCCAGATATACCCAAGAGTACTTGGAGTATGTCCAAAACTAAACCTTCATGGTTACCTGCAAGGAATATGTGGGCTGAATGGAGTCTCTGGGGATATTGTTCATAACGCACCCATTATGGTGTGACAGAGATCGGCGCCCCGAGGTCACTTTTCAGAAGTTCTCGCTTCCTTTGGGTATTTTGCCACCGTGATGGTTTGATCTAGGTGTTGGATTTTCACCTGATGGTTTGTCAATTTGGGAGAGTGAGTCCTAATTATACTAGTCGCTCAAGTGCTTTTGATACAGCTTGACTGATCAGACGAACCACAACCAAGTGCAGAGAATACACACCGGAGTCTTGTCAATTTTAGTAAATTTTACAATGGGTGTTCTTGTTAAAAGAAAACCCTCTAGGAACCTCTTTTGATCCAAGTGGATCTCAATTGGGGAATCAAGGAGGGGTTAATTTTATAATGCTTACTGAAACAAAATATGATAGAAAACGAAACATAAAAGATGAGCAAACCACAATTTTCTAATTAGACTACCACGAACCTTTCTTCACCTTTCGGCTCAAAGGAGGCTCGTGGGGTAAGTATTAAAGTTACTTTGAAAACAATATAAATGGAATATGGAATTGATTTTATGTCAAATTATACTACCCTACACATTAATACTTCTCTAGATTAAAAAAAATGAACGAAAAGCAAAAAAAAAGACACGGACGCAAATCCCCCCAGGGGGGATGGTGAATAGGCTCGAAAGAGCCTATTCGAAAGGACCTTTTCCTTTTATTAGCAGCTATTTAAAATATCAGAAAATTAAAATTGTTGCACTTTGGTCCTTGTTATCTGGGATCCAAAGGCTTACAACAAGCTTGTAACAAGCTAGAATTAAACAAGGTGGTTGGGGAAGCTTCCGGGAAGCTCCGATTCGTCCAAGAGTTGGAAATTTGGCAGAGTCTCCTCCTCTTTTTTGTTGGACCTGCTAAAAAACAGTGAGCAATCAGAATCAAATGTGCCCAAACACACTTTGAAAGTGTTTTGGGTTACTACACTAGTTATAAAAAAAAACTTAAGTAAAATTTTGTTAAATTGGGGTAATCTAGTTTTGCAAAAAGGAACCAAGGAAAGCAGGATTTCCTTGGGATCTTGGATTGTTGTTTGGGAAGCCAATAAGATGTACACTTTTATTTCAGAATTTAAATCTTTAAATAACGAAAAAAGAAACTACCTTATGAGCAAGTTTTAGATCTATGATTTAGCTACTTGCAAAAAAAGGCGATTCCTACACCTAGATCTATCTTTATGAAATCATTTTCTTTATGAAATTACAGATCTAAGAAGCAAGAATATTATGAAATAGATCTAACAATATATATTCAGTTCTTAGAACTAGATCTAATCATAAGAGGAAGAGATAGGTAACCGGAAGATTGATTTTTTAAAGAAAGGAGGAAGAGAAGGGGAAAGGGCCGTTGTTGGATGGATCTGCAATGGAAACTTGTTAGTGGAATACAGAGGGGCAATGCCTTCACAAAGTTTTTGGATGCACAGTGGAGTCAAACTAGATCCACAGCTCGTCCAATCCTTGCTACCTGAAAGCTAAACACACAATCCTGCACGAAACCTCATGAGATCTGGATATATATATGAAAAAGAGACAAAATTTACATGCAAATGAACTTATTAAACATGTATAATCTATATATTCAAAAATATATGCTATGAGATATAGAAAAAACAAGTAACCTTACTTGCCCAACTATACTCCTATTGATTCAGTTGAATCGTTCAAGCCAGACAGGGTTCAGATGCAGAAATTGAGAGAAAAGCCAACAACATCAATAGTCGTAAGACAATGCTTAATCCACACACATGAGAGAATTACACCATTTAGCCTCCAAAGCTTCTTTATTCCAACAATCAAAAGATGACAACAAGATTACAATAGCAAGCCCTTCAATCCAACTCTAACTATCTTGGAAGAGGTTGTTGTGCTTGGATATATACAAAAACCAGGAGATCCAGCCCAGGGGGGTGCAAATACCAAGGAGATAAACCAAATATGCTAATGGAGAGTCCATCAATGCCTGATCTGTGTCTAACTGAGCCAGATCTGAGTCTCACTGAGTGCAATTGTCAATCGAAGAGCTGATTTGACTGACACCTCAACTTGTTGACTAAAGCATCCACCAAAACTCATCCAGATGAGCCAAAACGTGTTGAGGAGAGAGGGAGGGTGAAATTCCCCATAAAGGACACTGAAGATCAACTTTGGATCTGATTTGATCACCTCCTTCAGTCAAGGATTTGTCAGATCCAGTCAATCTGGTTTAGATCTGACTGATTTCAATCAAATTGGGTGAGAATCCACTGATCTATGATTTTGGATTTGCTCCATTATTCATCAATTTATTAATTAAAATAATCAATAAATGATTTTTTGGTCTTTCTGACCTAAGTGATGGAAAATCGCTCAAAACTAGGAAATAGTGGGTCCATGGGTTTACATGGTGCTCTTAGCTTGAAAATGAGCACCTACATGACTGAAACTGATTATTTGGCCCACTTTTATTACAAAATCAATTTTTCCAATTAAACTATTAAAAAATAGCCTAAGTTTTGGAAAAAATTAAATTTTAATAAAAAGCACTGAAAAAAATAAAAAATTGAAAATTCAAAAAACCTAGGGGGACTTAGACATGTTCATATGACTTGTTTATACATTGACACATAAACTATAATAACCTCAATAGGCCTAAATTCCAAGCCGACCACCCCAACTTTGGAGGTATGGAGTGAAAAACTCAAAAATTATCAGTCGTTTATTCAACAACCAATAATAACCAAGGGAAAAAACACCATGGGATGATCGGATTGACAAATAAAGGCTAAGAGACCGAGTCTTTTACAGACACTATCATGCTAGAACATTTATTACAATTCCCCCATGGGGTATGAACATTTGATATAGTACAACAAGCACTTCCCAGAAGTACTTCCAAAGGTCTTCTGAAGTCCGAACAAGTTATCCTTGTATGGTTCACTAGGCTCACTTGATAAAAAACCACTAAGTACAACTTAGGTGGTAACAAGACCCAGTGTGAGTCAAATGATACACTGGAAAGAGATTAGAGGAAAGAACTGGAACATACAACACATTATTGAAATTACCATGGTCAAGATCAATCGTACCCTTTCCCATACTGTCAGTCAGAGAGTTATCTCCCAAAACTATTGGTGGACCTTTCGACATGTCAAGAGAGGAAAAGATCTCCCTTATCAAATCCATATGTATGGAAGCTCCAGAATCAATGATGAAGCTAGGTGAGTTTGAGGTGCCAGCAACCAAAGCATGCACTCTCTCCTTGTCTTCTGAATTTGATCATCCTTCACTCTTATTTAAGAAATCAGGAAGGGATATGTTGTTCTTCTCCAGGAGTTGGGTCAACATGTCAATTTGATTTTTCATATAGGATCTCTCAGGATGATAGCCCTTACTGCATTATGTGCACATTATCATTTCTCCTTTGTTCTTCTTTCGATTCTTCTTAGAGTGTGAGGACTCCTCTTGAGACTTTGACTTGTCTCTCTTTTTATCAGGTGGCTTTTTAGATTTTTTCTTGCTTTTTAAATCCACCTTTGAATCTCCAACAACCAAAGCTTTGTCTTTGGAAGGTTTGATGGTGCCCATCATCACCAATTTATCTTGCTCCCGGGTGAGGGATTCCATGAACTCAACAAGCTTAGGCATCTTCTAGGTTCGAGCTGTCAATTTAGTGGCATAGAAGGTTGAAACAAAAAATAAATAGTCAGGACCAAGCTTTGAGAGAATGGTCAAAACTAGTTGTTCCTCGTTCTTTTCAATCCCACATTGTTTTAACTGCAAAACAAGGGCCTTAAACTTGGTAAAATAGAGTTGCAATGATTCAAAGCTACTGGGACTCAAGGAGATTAATTCATTCTCGATTTGATGTCCTCTCATATCATCTATCTTTCCAAAAATATCTGCAAGCTTCTCCCACACCTCATTAGGAGATGTCGATGAATGAATATGAAAGAGGAGGTCTCTTGAAATACTCAAACACAAAAGACCATAGGCCTCATCCCTCCTGTTGTGCCATTTGATTTTCTCTATACCTGCATTGGGATTTGCCTTAGTAGACATGGTAACCCTGTAGAGACATTTCTCTTTCAACAATATCTCCATCTCAACTTTCCATTTGAAGAAATTGAATGGAGTCAAGATGATCCTTTGAGATTGGTCCATATCTCAGCTGCTATGCCCTTCAGTCAGCAGAATGCGCTCCCAGTTAGTGATTTTGAACCTGCAATAACAATTTGGAAGGATAGAAATCAATATAAAAAGGCTCTAATACCATGTGGAAATTGAACCCACGTAATAGATCAATTACACTCACAAAATTGCTAATCAAACATGCAAAATTCACACAAAAGGAGACTAAAATTGGAGCATAAATTAATCCTGTATTGAATAAGTGTACATAAGGCAACCATATGGAGTAATAGGCTACTCAAATATATAATTAAATGAGAGATTCAAAAGCACTAGGTTTCTATTCTAATTGGTCAAAAAAGCAGGCTTACTAAATCAAGTCAAATCCCCCATAGGTGCAAAAAGGACTTTCGAAATCTATGAATATCCTCATGAATTGGATAAAGAAAGAGGGAAAGCTAATAAGTGATGGAAAGACAACTCACTCATAATTTTTTTTGGAGAAAAGGAAGGAGGATGATGTGGGAAAAAAAAGGGCAATTTTCCCTTGACTAGCTTTTCCTTTATGCCTTAAAACTGCTGTAAAGCAAGTCAACTTTCAAAAAAAACAAATATGCTCTTTTATGAACCAGGAATAGAAGTAGATTTTCTAAATATGTTTCCAGGATGATTGCAAAGTGCTCCATGACCCAGTTTATCAAGTATAGACTTCTAGGAACATGTGGAAGCCAACTAGCATAGAGAGGGAATCTAGGAATCTAGGAATAAGACAAAACTGATTGATTAATGCCAAATATGGGTAACTATGGGTTGAATATTCTAACAGAGGGAGGACATGTTGTGGCATCTGGTGAGACCGAAGATCCAGGGTTGGTTTAAGCAAAAGATATGGGATTTTTTTAAGAAATAAAATCAGAACCCTGTACTGATGACAGATAAGTGGCTAGCATGGTATATGTATGACGGTCCACATCAGTACTTTTTCTCTGAATTTTTGATCATTTTGTATGAGTGGTTAGCATGATTTACCTATCACAAGACAAATTTCCAAGGAGGTGAGCCAATGTCCTAGACCCTAGAATTGATCTAGGAGCTGCAGGAGGTAGAAAACAAAGCATCACAGGATGTTGAAGTCTCGCTTGACAGTATCTTAGATGGCTATATAACCGATTTCATGGTTGATACCACCAAATATTATAGCAAAGCAGAAAGGGAGTTCTTCAGTGGATCAAGAGGTAGGTTCTTATTGTCTTTGCAATTGTCTATTAAGATGCACGTCTACGGAAAAGGCATACTGAAGATGCACCTCCAGTAGTAGAACTCTGGTGTGCGGAGACTGTGGATACTACGGATAAAGGGGGGGTGAATGGAATGATATGGGGTAAATGGGTGCAAGTTATGATGAGAATATGAGGGAATTTTAGGAAGAGAGTGGTACTACGAGAGGAGGCACAAGGTGTCAACAAGAGAAGAGGCAGAGGACAGGGGAAGGTCCTGCTGCAATCAAAATGCAAGAACGTGAAGGAAGATGACATGGGACAAAGTGACTCTACAATGATGACGAGGATGACCAAGACATGCCTGGGCTAGAGATAATATCAACCCCCAATGACAATGTTCCCACACCTCCATGCATTACGCCACATTTAGGGAGGAACGCAAGCTCGACATCAGTAGTTCGACGTGTCAACAACATTCAAATAGTAGCAGATCAATGACTATAGGAAGGAGTCCCATGATGGCGGGTGATGATGTGAAGCTACCTCTATTCCATGGAAATGAGACTAAGGATCCAAAGCAATACTGGTTCTTGTGTGAAGCTGTGTGGACTATTAAACAAACTACGAATGATGATGTCAAGAAAGGTCAGTTGGCAATGAATCTTTGGGGTTGTACACTAGATTGGTTCATGAAATTTGTACAAGTCCCTACGGGGGATCCAGGGAAAACATTGCTAAAGTTAGAAAAGGATTGATTAAAGAATTTAGAAAATCAAAATCTGAAGCACAATACATCATGGAACTAAAGGAGATTAAGCAGTACCCAAATGAAACTATTTAGTATTTTGATCAAAGGTTTAAGACATTGATGGCAAGACTCAGCCTTGAGATGAGCGATATTCATCATAAGGAATGGTTCATTGTGGTGTTACTATCTCATATTAGATTACCCATGATGCAACAAAAGATTGCGACACTGAGCTAGGCTCTAGAGATTGAGATGAAATTAGAAGCTTCACCCGTTGGTGAGAACGAGGTCGGTATGAACTAGATTCATACACAACTGGCCAATCTAACCCTCTAGTTGCAAGATATGAAGAAAGGGAAAGAGCATTGTGAGGAAGTATGGTGCACTTGTTGTCGCGCAGATGTACATACCAAGGAAAACTTTTTGGATTTCCGAAACTACCTATGGTCAGGAGCGCCGAACCCATTGAGTTGTGGTGGTATGCCATAGTGCCGCATTTGTCAAGTTTATGGGCATCGACATGAATATTGTGGATATATGTAGAAGATGGTCATGAAGGTGAAAAACTTGTCCAATCGTATTTTGTGCAAGGTGGAAAATGACGCGCAAGTCGGATTTGGAATAATTTATATATTTTGGTTATTTTGGACCGCATTTTGTGGATATTGGTCATTATTTTGTAGTAGTTAAGTAGTTAGTTAAGTGGAACATGAATGTAAAGGTGCAAGCCTATAAGTAGATCTAGGATTCTGACTATAGATAGGGGAGATTGATTGCCTGACATTGATACACATGTTAAGTAAGATCTGTGCATGAATTGCGATCTGTTGATTTGTGTACTGAAGAACTGTTTTGGGAGAATGTGTGTTTTGTTGAGACAACTAATATGACATGACAGAGATTGAGTAGAATCATTATGTATTTTCCTTTTTCGAGTTTTCCTAATTCCTGAGATCCAAATATGAATGTAATGTGCATCTACGACATGGATTTGTGAATGACGCAATGTTTCTCTGCTTTGAATGAAGTTATATTTCTAGATCTGTTTTTGCATCGATGATTTGTTGTGATTCGGTGATGACAATGTGATTTGTTAAATGATGATTTGATTATGTTAAATGCAGAAGTTGAATGTTTAGGTCTATGGAATAAATGCTGCAATAAGTGAATAAGTAGATGCACATGTTCCTCCTTCATTCTGCAGAAACTTGCTTCCGTCAACTCTCCCTTGAACATCTTGGGTGAGAATTCATCTACTCTGTAGGTGTTGTCGGACGGGGTAAAACCTGTGTGGGCCGATGCTCAGGGAGATCATGGTGGTTTGGATGTTGAGAGAGAGGTGAACCCCTATGGACTAGTTTTTTGTCAATAAATGGTTCTGTTTCTGGGACCATAGTGCGAAGAGGAGGGAGGACATGTTGTGGCATCCGTCGATACTGGGGATCCAATATTGGTTTGACCAAAAGATACGGGAGTTTGCTGAGAAAGAGAATCAGAACCCTATACTGATGACGAATAAGTGGCTGGCATGGTATATGTATGATAGTCCACACGAGTACTTTTTCTCTGAATTTTTGATCATTTTGTAAGAGTGGTTAGCGTGATTTACCTATCACAAAACAAATTTCCAAGGAGGTGATCCAACTTCCGGGACCCTAGAATTGATCCAAGAGTTGCAGGAGGTAGAAAAAAGATAATCACGGGATGTTGAAGTCTGGATTGATAGTATCTTAGATGGATATATCACTGTGTTCATGGTTGATACCACGAAATCCTATAGCGAAGTAGAAAGGGAGTTTTTCAGCGGATCAAGAGGTAGGTTCTTGTTGTCTTTGAAATTGTCTATTAAGATGCACGTCTACAAAAAAGGCATACTAAAGATGTACCTCTAGTAGTAGAACTATGGTGTGAATATTGTGAAGAAAGGGGGTGGGACGAATGGAATGATACAAGGTAGATGGGTGCAAGTTACGATGAGACTATGAGGGAAGCTAAGGAAGAGAGTGGTATTACGAGAGGAGGCACAAGGTTTCAACAAGAGAAGAGGAAAAGGATGGGGGAAAGTCCTGCTGCGATCAAAATGCAAGAACGTGAAGGAATACCACATGGGACAAAGAGACTCTACAACAATGATGAGGATGACCAGGATACGCCCGGGTTAGAGGAAAGATCAACCCCCAATGAAAATGTACCCACACCTCCGAATTGTACGCTGCATCTAGGGAGGAACACAAGCTCGACATTGCCATGTCCGACGTGCCAACAACATTCAAATAGTAGTAGATCAATGACTGTAGGAAGGAGGCCCATGATGGTAGGCGATGATGCGAAGCTACCTCTGTTCCATGGAAACGAGACTAAGGATCCAGAGCAATACTGGTTCTTGCGTGAAGCTATGTGGACTATTAAACAAACTACGAATGGTTCATCAGTCCACATAGATTCACACAAGAGCCAGTATTGATCTAGATCAAAGTTTTAAGACACTGATGGAAAGAATCAGATTTGAGATGATCGATATTCAACATAAGGAATGGTTCATCGTGACATTACTATCTCATATCAGATTACCGTTGATGCAACAAAAGATTGCGACACTGAGTGAGGCTCTAGAGATTGAGATGAAATTAGAAAATTCACATGTTGGTGAGAACGCGGTTGGTATATACCAAATTTAGACACAACTGGTGAATCAAACCCTCCAGTTGCAAGATATAAAGAAAGGAAAAGAGCATTGCAAGGAATTATGGTGCACTTGTTGTCATGCTGATGGACATACCAAGGATAACTTTCCAGATTTCCGAAACTACCTACTGTCAGGAGCGCCGAACCCATTGAGTTGTGGTGGTATGCCGTAGTGCTGCATGTGTCAAGTTTATGGGCATTGACATGAATATTGTGGATATATGTAGAAGATGGTCATGAAGGTAACAAACTTATATTGCACATTTTCCGGTCAATTGGGCATGAAGATAAGTATTGTCGTGCATATGAACTACTCCAAGAAAGAACATACGACTTGTACTATGTGAAGGGAGAGGGTCATCGGGCAGTACAACAACCCTAACCGTAGGTGGTATAGACACCACCTCAACCGTAGTTTGTACCATAGCCGTAACCGCAATTGAAGTTTGTACCACAACTGCAATCATAGTTTGTGCCACAACCACAGTTTAATCAGATGCAGATGGATTCGCAGTAGCCACAGTATCTTCAGCCAGTGCAATATGTTCAGCAGCAACTGAATCCCTTGCATCAACAATTTAATCAACCACAGTATTGGCAACAAGGATGATTCTGAGGAGGACGAGGTGGAGGCTTGGGTCGAGGAGGAGGACAAGGTCGCAAACCAATGCAATGTTATAATTGCGGAGTATTGGGACATTATCAAATATATTGTACACAATTGCAAGAACAATGTATATATTGTATCATTGTCAACCACGCTGTTGAGAACTGCCCACATCTGATTGCAAGATGGAAGGCAGGGAATGTTCCCCAGTTGCAGAACCAGAACAAGCTGCATAACCAAAATCAAATTCAGAATTAGAACCAACCTACAAATCAGAATGTGAATCAACCTATGAATCCGCCATTGAACCAGAATCAAGGACCAACTATTAGGACAATTTCAGCAAAACCTAGGATGTAGGACATTGATGTTGCAGTCATCACTTGCAGAGGTGCGAATACGGGACAACATAGCCCACATGCAAAAATTCGGTTTTCTGGGAAGAAGAAGGTGTAGTTCGATGTCAATGTGGAGAAGGATACATTCTTTGAAGCACGCGATGTGATAGGAAGAAATCCTGGTAAGTTACCTATTTATGAAATTTCCACAACTTTTGATTCCACTTCCGTAGCAGGACCATTGTGACAACATGGTACCTTGAAAAACTTCTTTGAAAGTTGTTTGTCACTGGAAAAAGATCCTGATGCTCTTGCTGAGATTGAGAGTCTGTTGGATCGACTGACTAAGGGTCAGAAAGAGTCTATGATGACCTCTTTACATAAGAGAAATACGGGAAAATAAATGCGCATGAATATTCAGACTGGCGACTTTGAGGTAGATTCAGTCATCCTAGAACTAGACTCAGACATCGATATTCTAGCAAGGAAGACATGGAAAAATATGGGGATCCCAATGCTGAGATGGTCTCCTGTGTAGTTGCGACTGGATAACCAGGCCAGGGTAACACCGATTGGGTGAGTTCCTCACCTTGCTGTGGAAGTTGAAGGCATGAAGACTTACGCTGATTTTGATGCTATCAACATTGTGAATGGAGGAGGATCATATCCCATGTTGTTGGGGATTGGATGTGTCAATGACAGTATGGCAGTGATTAATTTTAAGAAGTGCGTGATGACCTTTGAAAATCAATATATCAGAGTCATCTTTCCGATGGATCCAACTAAAGGGCGAAGGTATGTTGAGCAAGTGAAGAATGAAGTTGTTAAGGGATGGGATCATGCATATAACATTTCAAAAGATTACATCCATCCTACTGTTGATGGGGAACTTGGTTGGCACATCTCTAGCTCTGCGTCATCCAATTTTGATGAGGCTTTAGAAAACTGGTAGAACCGCATGCATGAGGTATCGCTCAGGAAGTGTGGCTTGATTAGGCATTCGTTGTGCCGAGTTGTGACTGCGATTGTTGAATTACTAGTATATGAAGGACTTCCTAAGTTTTCTGAGTTTCTGTTGGCATTTGGAGATAAGATATGAGAACCACAGCGGTTGTTGGCATTGGATGAAGTGTTGAAGGCTACTCCAACACGTTGGTGGGAAATCCATAAGAAGTCGATCACTGGGTGGTCACAGTGTCGAACATTGATGACAGTTATCTTTGGAAATGCAAAAGTCTACCATGATGGAAGGTATGATGGGAAGAATAGCCCTGGTGATCATCTGATTGAGTGCCAGACCTTGTGGGCATCACGACCAAAGGATGAGTGGGTCCATGGTCAAGAATTTGAAGAACAACAAGAACCTGTAGATCCACCTCAAGAGAAGAATCCTCATAAGAGGAAACCTGCTTGGGTACGAGAAGCTATCCAAGGTGCAAAAAGTAATGGGGCTTCAGAAGAGAATCACAGAGAAAGAAAGAGGACCAGGTCCTGCTACGGGTATGTAGCATTATTATGTGATTTCATTGATAAAGAACCTTCCAACTATGAAGAAGCGGAAAAAAGGAAAAAATGGAATATGATCAAAGAGTATCAATCGATCATGAAGAATGATGTTTGGGATGTTGTCCCAAGGCCATAATGGAAGCCGGTTGTAAATTCCAAATGGATCTACAAGATCAAGCATGCTACAAATGGCAGCATAGAAAAATATAAAGAAAGATTTGTTGCTCGTGGATTCTCCCACAAAGAAGGAATAGATTATGAAGAAAATTTTGCACCTGTATCTAGATACACTTCCATTAGATCAGTACTTGCTCTGGATGCAGTGATGAAATGGAAGATACACCAAATGGATGTCAAGACTTCCTTCTTAAATGGTGTAGTAGAAGAGGAAGTGTATGTGGAGCAGCCACTCAGTTTTGAGACACATGACAAGGATTCTCATGTGTGTAGATTGAAGAAAGCCCTGTATGGTTTAAAACAGGCACCCAGGACATGGTACCACAGAATTGACATCTTTCTATCCAGTTTGGGCTTTACCAAGAGTAAAGAAGATTCCAACCTTTACTACAAGGTTGAAGATGGAAACCCAGTGATGCTCCTACTATATGTAGATGATCTATTTGTAACGGGTATGGATGGGTTGATTGTTGATACAAAGAGGAAGCTTGCTGCCGATTTTGAAATGAAGGACTTGGGTATGATGCATTATTTTCTAGGCATGGAGGTGTGGCAGAATACAAATGGAATTTCCTTAGGACAAGGGAAATATCAGGTAGAGAACCTGAAGAGATTCAGGATGATGGACTACAAGTCCATGACCACACCTTTGGCATCAAACATGAAGCTATTGAGTTATGCTTCATCAGAAGTGGTTGATGCTACGATGTATCGTCAGATGATTGGTTCCTTGATGCACCTGACGAACACAAGACCATATATTTGCTTTGTTGTGAACACCTTGAGCTAGTTCCTGACAGATCCGAGACATGTTCACTTGGTTGCTGCAAGGCATATTTTGAGGTACCTGAGGGGTACAGTTGATTATGGGCTCAAGTATGAGGTGAGTCATAAGATTAACCTGGAGGGTTATGTTGATTCAAATTGGGTAGGCAGTGCCATCGATAGGAAGAGCACCTCAAGTTGTTGCTTCAGTATGGGATCAGGTGTGATCTCTTGGTTTAGCAGGAAGTAGTCTTGTGTGGCACTGAGTACAGCTGAAGCAGTGTATGTTGCATCCCGTTCAGCTAGTTGTGAGGCGGTATGGTTAAGGAAGCTACTTTATGATTTATTTGATCTCTAGTTGGATGCTATGTGTATATATTGCGACAACCAGAGTTGTGTGAAGTTGTTGGAGAACTCAGTGTTCCACGACAAGTCGAAGCATATCGAGATCAAATATCACTATATCAGGGATATGGTGTAGAGAGGAGCAGTGAAGATCCAGTATGTTGTAATGGACGAACATATAGCTGATGTGTTGACAAGGCCATTGGCCAGGGTGAAGTTTGAATACTTCAGGGAGAAGGTTGGTGTTCTCCAGATCGAGGTTCCCTCCAAAGGGAAGTGATGAGTCCACGAGCCAATCTGACATGGTGAGAGGATTGGTTCCTTCCATGGTTAGATGTAAGGGTTGAGCCATTATTTCATGGTGAGAGGATTGGTTCCTTCCATGTTAGATATGAGTATTGATCCATTCTGATGTGACTATAGGATTGGTTCCTACATGATCAGATATAATTTCTAAATTCCATTCTTGGAATGGAGGCACCTAGTCAGTTACCAGGAAAGCTCAGTCTGGGACTGAGGGCCATTCTGATATGACTGTGGGATGTGTTCTCACATGATCAGATATGAGTGCATGTCCATTCTGATGTGATTGAGGGATGTGTTCCCACTTGATCAGATATAAGGGATGATGCCATTCTCTAGGAGAATGGAAGCACCTGGTCAGTTACCAAGAATCCTCAGCCTAGGGATCAGAGGCATTCTGATGTGGCTATGGGATTGGTTGCCACATGATTAGATGTAAGTACAGATCCTTTCCACAGATGATAGTAGGTGTGTCCTATCATGCTGGTGGATGTGAGTGCTGTCCTTTCCATAGATGATAGTAGGTGTGTCCTATCATGATGGTGGATGTGAGTGCTGTTCCTTTTCATAGATGGTAGTAGCTGTGTCCTACAATGCTGGTGATTGTAAGTGCTGTGCCTTTCCACAGATGGTAGTAGGTGTGTCCTACCATGTTGGTGGATGTGAGTGTTGTACCTCTCCATAGATGATAGTAGGTGTCTCCTATCATGCTGGTGTATGTGAGTGCCGTGCCTTTTCATAGATGATAGTAGGTGTGTCCTATCATGCTGGTGAATGTAAGTGCTGGGCCTTTCTAATAGGGTTGTGGGATGTGTTCCCATATGGTCAGATGTGAGTGTTGGGAGTGCCTTTCTGACATGGTGTTGGATGTGTTCCTCTCATGGTTAGATGTAAGTGTTGGGCGGGCCATTCTGACTTAGGGTCATATATAAGCGCTAAAGAAGACCTACATGGAGGCTAGGCCTACAACCAGCATGAAAAAGGCTTGGCTTTGTAGAAATTCCTGTGACGAGAAGAATCATGATATAGAACCCATGATGATGATCCAATAGTGATGATCCAGATCGAGTGATGATCCAGTTCCAGTGATGATCCAGATCTGATGATGATGTTCCAGTGATGATCCAGATCAAGTGATGATCCATATACGATGATGAAGATGACTTGAAGATGAAGATAACTTGAAGATGAAGATGACTTGAAGATGAAGATGACTTGAAGACGATGAGGACTTGATGATGATCTAGATGATACAGAGAAGAAGACTTGTGCTGATAAATTGTGTCGAGAGAATACCTTCCTAGTTAAGAGGGAGTGTTGATGTATTTGTAACCTTGGAATGTATTCATCCATATATCTTATGTATCATACCCTGATGTTTATTCTGAGATGTGTCTAAAATTTATTTGAGTCATGTCATGCCCTGATGTTCCTATATGGAGATTCAATAATCTAAACAAGTCATGTCAAGCCATTGTGGGTAACCCTCCTATTGATCAAGGGTTAAAGTCCCCGCAGTTCCGAGGCCCTAGGGTTATTAGAATCTCCTAGTGAAGTCAGCCCTTGTGAGTTATTTTCAAGTTGGGAATTAGTATAAATAGAGATTGAGTCTCTCTATTTATCACACACTCACTCACACTTAGTTGTAGTGCATAGCTGAGGGAGAATAAGTTGCTTGGGATAGAAAGAAAGAGGCTACTGCTTTCAGGAGACCATCTTATTGTTTTGGGTTTTAGTTTTGGTGTTGATTCTATCTCTGAAGAATTTGTGGGTTTTTCTCCATTTTTGGTTTCCCCGAGGAAAAAAATTGTGTTCATTGTCTCTTGTGTTTGATTGTTGTGCTTGTTATTCTCTCAGTTAAAGATCCTAATATAATGCTAGCTTAATGTTAAAAATATAACACTAGGGAGAATTGAAATATCTCGGGCTACAAAGATCCAAATGAAATTTCGCAATATTTTCTAGATAGTGCATGGACTGTACTTTCTGTGGTAAAATTTTTAGATCTCGAAGGTGAAATAGTGACATGTGGCAGTCCGTACAAGTTTGCTATGCTGAACAATCCTAAAATATGTCACCTTGGGAAAACTCTCATAAGTCCCAACTGGGGAAAACAATTCTAGTCAAACCTATTGTATTGGAAAGAGGACAGAAGAGTTTACCTCTGTACAATTTCAGACACATAGGAGCAATAATTTCAGAGATACCGTAGAAATAGTATCAGGTATTTCTGCAGAATAAATTGGAAAACTAGGGCGTCCTGTTCCGGGAGCTTCCCTCCACTGTTTTTAGAAAAGGAGTACATTAGATAGCTCTCCTTGAAGAGGTCTATCTTTCTATATATTTAGATTTGAAAGATTCCAAGTTTTGAAAATTAGGGTTTCTCTGACAAATACAAGATCAGCCAGCTTCGGAACCAGGATGGACACCTCAAATCAGTAAGACCTAATATTTTGCTATTTACAGTTGAGTTTCTCATTTTAAAATGACTAATCACACCAGCTTGATGAAAAGATTGGTGAGGTTGACAACTTCCAAGCATGGAAATATTGGATCTCATTGTTTTTTAAAGAAAATGAAATTGGACAACTACATAAGTGGAAAGGTTCTAGTTCCAGATGGAGATGAGGCTAAAAGACTTACACAAGAAGAACTTGGTCAAGGCCAAGAATATCATTACTAAATCAATAATGGATCACCTTATACCACAAGTGTCTTCCCTAAAGACACCTAAAGAGATGTTTGATTCCTTAATCAAGCTATTTGAAGGAAATAACATAAATCAGAAGATGACTTTGAGAAAACAGTTGAAGAATGTGAAGATCCAGAATGTAGAGACCATACAGTCATACTTTATGAGGGTCTCTCAAATCAAAGAACAACTTGAAGCGGTAGAAGAAGAAGTGGTGAATGCAGAAGTTGTGATAACCACCATGAATGGATTCCTAGGATCATGGGATTCATTCATTCGAGGAATGTACGCCAAAAGGAAGTGATTACCTTCAACAGAATCTGGGAATATTGAACAAAAGAAGAAGCTCGAATCATAATAAGAGAAGAGAAGATGGGAGCAATTGAAGATCTAGCTCTCATGATTCAAAGAAGATCCCTAAAGAAATAAGGAATATGAGGAACTCAATTATTGAAGAACCTCTTATCCATATTAAGCATTTGGATGAGAAATGATGTTGTTATGAATGAAGAAGATGATGAAGCTGAAAGGAGGATTCTACCCATGAAACAAATAAAGATAAGTATTCAATTGTCATTTCATGATATTATTTTGTTATGCATTTGTTTATATTCAGTTGATTTGTTATCCATGATAGAATGTTTGCATTAATGATAGTGTACTACTAATATGCATGTGATGGGTAAGTATCCCATGGTGCTATACAACTCTCCATTGCTACTTATCTAGAATGAAACCTATTTGCTGACATATTGGATTAGTGCACAATATTAATGTTGTCTTGGTAGAGATGGAAGGCATCTAGAATGTTTTCGTAAGATATGGATGACTGTTGTATTGGATAAAATAGTTGCATGATTATATATTAATGCAAAATAATTTTTCATTATGAACATACCTTATGAAATGTTTCTAACCATACATATAATGTATTTGACTTGTAGGAAATTGCTAGTTTTTCAACATTTAAGCTAGCATTATGACAAGATCTTTTCACTGAGAGAATAACAAGCACAACAATCACATAAGCACATCAAGAAACAAGAGACACAA
>LPNX010346795.1:0-14329 GCA_001517045.1 Pseudotsuga menziesii
ATAAAACATTAGTAAATTATTAAATGATTGAAGCGTCGTCGCTTAAGCGACGCTTAGAGGAGGATAGCCGTCGCTTAAGCGACGCTTAGGAGGATAGCCATCGCTTAAGCGACGCTTGCAAGCCTAGCCGTCGCTTAAGCGACGCTAATCACCATCATTACAAAAAAAAAATTTATCTTCCTGATTTTTGGCACTGTTAAAATAAAAAATCCGCGCGCCGTCGGAAAAAACCGTCGGATTTTGGATCGAAATCTAGTAGTGTTTGAATCTTCTCCATGTCTTCAAGGAATGATGGCTCCTCCAAGGAAGTAGCTCTCCAACAAGAATTTGATACCATTTATTGAGTGTCATGGAGTATTATAAGGGCCTCTTGGATCTTATTTTCATTCATCTTTAAGTACCCTTCAAGAAATTGAGGCTCTTGCAAATGAACCTCCTCATATTCTTCCTTCTTGCTTGGACCAACTTCATGAAGCTCAAGGGGTGATGGGGAAGTTGATCTTGTTTCTTCTTCAACTGTTACAAGGTATTCACTTTCATGTTTAATGGAATTTTGACTTGCAGAAACACTTTCAAAAGTGATCTCTATGTCACCAACATATAGGTGTGAGAACCCATTAGTAGGTACTCCTTCATAGTTCAAGCATCCATCATTAGATTCTCTTTGTTTCATTTCTAATGTAGCATGTGTCTCAAAATTATCTTCAGTATTTTCAATAAAAACTTGTTCATACTCATGTGATGTCTCTTCATATTTTTCAGAGTCACTTGGGAGTGAATTTTGATCATCTTCATGCACTACTTCTTCTACTCCACCTATTTTATAACTAGGTGGTTCATGGGTCTCCTCCTTTTGCTCCTTCAAGCAAACTGATGCATTTTTCCCCTTGATTTTCTTAAAATCAATATATTTTTCCCAAATTTGGATAGCCAACAATTCAAATACTTTCATAATATTCTTGTTTATGTCTTCAAATATAGGTTCCATGATTTTTATTATCTCCTCACTATCATATGAGGTTCTCTTTTCATGCCTAGTCATAGTTTCCAAAAAATTGCCTTCTTCTCCTACCTTTTTTTTCCTTTTCAACAAAAGAAATTTTGGTTTTAATATATAATGGTGGTATCTGAAATATTGTACTCATAAATATTAGAACACATCAGTTTCCAATATCATGCTCTGATACCACTGTAATGTCCCCTTTTTGGAATTTTATTAAAATGCCCAATTTTCCAATTTTTTCATCATTTTGGCTCTTGACTAGTTTTAGTGTCTTGGTCTCCAAATCAGCCCAATTGCTCCCAAATATTTAGAGAAGGTATATGAATGATATGATAGCTTAATTATTATTTTCAGGGATGTATTATGAAACTCCAATAAGTTCTGAAAGTATATATCAAATTCTAAAAAAGATAGATGAATTTACTAGCAATTTTGGGGCTCCAATTCCCCCTGGGTAATTGCCATAAATGGCTTCACAAATGATCCCCAAGTCACTTGAATTTATGAAAATAGGATGGGTATGTGTAAGGGACATTTTAAAATTCTTATATGCATCATTTTTAAGTTTATACATGTTTTTATGACTCTTTCCAAAACAACTCCCAAGTCACAATTTCGACCCTTGGGGAAAATGCACCAAATCTTCTCCCAATGCAATAAAAATGAGTAAAATGGATTCCAATGCTTAAGTATTGAACATGAGACTTGAAATACACCTTAATTACATCCATAAATCATGCATTTATCAGATATTAATTCCTCCATTCAAAATAATAATCATTACCATGGCATATATCAAAATAGAGTGGAAATGGTCATTGTTTGCTCATTAAAATTCATTTTGACATACAAATCTTGGGAATTTATACTTGAAAATTTATTATAATGAATTAAAAATAATATTTAACTACTTACAATCATAAATGGACAATTAAAGGCTCTCCCAATTTGAAATCATCAGCATTACAATAGTTCACAACAAGATAGTGGGGAAATGACACTTTTTCTTCATTGTTCAACATTTTTACATGATATATTTTAATTATTTAGACCTGAGATTATTATTAAAATTAAATAAAGAGAATACACATCATAAATAAGATAATGGGAATTATAATATTCCCCAAAGAGATCAATAGCTCACCCAAAGCGCAATCCCTCCATTGGCATGAATATGGTGTGAAAACTAGAAATTGTTGAGAGAGAGTGCTGCAATAGAAGAATACACATGATTTAATGTAGCTTGAACCAAAAAATAAGACTCTATTAAATATCCATGAAATACCTGAGTGGCCTCTCCAAACACAAAATAGGATGGGAATCTTTCACCCTCAAAATTGGCTTAAGTAAGAAAACTAGTCATCCACTAGCTCTCACAATTCACAAATGAGAAAAAAGCTTCTTCTCATGGTTGGTCCCTGTATTTTATAAAAATTATTAGTCTTATAAGGTTCCAAATACATCCATAACCAAATCCAAGTCAACTTGGTGTGGCATCTCATGCTATTCCATGTGGCCTCTCTCTTCACCTTCCCTCTTCTCCCAAAATTGAGTAGGAGCCTCTTGGCCTTCTCCAACTCCCAAATTCGACCTATAACATGATATATTCAGTATTGACATGTCAGTATGTTAGTATTTCAGACTTAATATCTGACTTGTGTCATAACTGTCATAGAATCTCCATCATTGTTGTCATAGATGTCATATATGTAAGGGGAATCTAATCAAGTGTCCATGAAACTCCCATTTGGATTCTCCTCTCCCATGTAAGTTACAATTCATACCAAATTCGACCTATGAAGTATATGCAAAAGTATATTAACCTCATAATACATCCCAAAACATTAGGCTTCTCTCATGTTCAAAATTACAAGAGGAGGATGCCATTTAACATTGGAATCCTAGCTTGAGTGGGCACCATAGTCTCCATGTGTCTCAATTCTCCATAGCCATTTCATTTTTCTATTGTATTTATTTAATAAGATACATTATTAAATTTTTATCCTTTTCTAATGTCTAAACATCATTTATTACCCTCCTTTTTCCAAATCTCAAAGCTTCCACCCGCAACCTAGGAAACTATCGATTTTCCTCCTTGGCAATTATTTGACTTTTAGCATCCCTTTGACAACTTCCATGAATATGGAAAATGTGATTCGGCCATTGTGACCCAATGCAAAGTTTGGGACATTACAAAATTATGGTCCTATTGGTCCACAAATTCCTTATCAATATTACCAGTACGCGCAGCCCAACTGACAACTCACATTTTTGGATACTTTGGACTTTCCATACTTGTCCAAATTGATTAATGATCCCATCCCAGATGCCCCTTTTTTTACAGCAATTTCAGTCAAATTACCATCAAACATTCCCAATATTATGACCTTCCATATGTGGTGTTCTTCGAAATTTTTGATGGATGATACCATTCGTTTGAGGCTCTTCCAAAGAACGTTGAACGGTACATCCGCTAAGTGGTATATGGAAATTCCACAACATTCGTTTGTGGATTTTAATTCATTGGTAATTGTGTTCCTTACCCATTTTCAGCTAACCATCCACTATGAAACTTGTACAGATATTTTGACTTCGACTGAATACTTCCACTCACATATGTGATCAAATTCACGAGTGGAGGAGACATAGAAGGTTAATAAAATCTCCTATTCTAGATCAAATGTTAGCTAACTAGTTTACTAAATATTTGTTGCCTCCTATTGCCCAATATGTGGTTATCAGCAGTGTTGTTACAAAGGAATGACATATTAGCCAGGCTTAATATTTGGACTTAGTTTATTCTCAGTCTGGGACCTTATATGATTTTATTCCTAATGCTCTTTGTCTGAGCACTAATTCTGCCAAGCTACTTGCTGAAACTCCTGTATATGATGTTGTAGGTTCAATCCAACTTCAATCCATAGAGAAACCTTCCAAGCAACGTAGCTATTATACGGCTACTTCTTATACTCCTACCTTCTCCGTTGAGGTGAATGCTATCCAATCTTCGCAAACACCCAATAATAAGAAAAAAGATAAAGGTTTTAAAAAACTAGAAACTAGTAGGAGAATCCCAAGACCATGAATCTAGAGAAAGAGTCTAATCCCAAATGGAAAGATAAGTACCCATGTGTGTTGTGTGGAGGTGATCACTTCACGAAGGAGTGCCCTAGATGTGAATAAATCAATAAGTTTTTGAAAAGTGATCCTACATCTACATTGTGAAATGACCCTTTCCTATATCAACAACAATTAATCAATCATACATATTTACATTGTCCCTCTTCCTCCACCAAGGAAATCCGAATGATGTCCACAAAGACTGTCACACAGATTACATGAAATCAAACATATGATAAAACTCCTGAGAATAAATATGAAGGTGCTTCTCCCGAGAAGACTCCTTCTAGTAATCCTTCTCCTCCACCTCCTTCCAATGGCCCTCTTAATCCTAGCACTCATATGATTTTGATAAAACTAGTCTTGATATGATTTTGTGCTGTACTAAGAGTACAATAAGGAAGTCATTTTTTAATCCTAGCACTCAATATGCCAAATTATACAACGTTGTTGAAGATTTAGCTCAGGCACCTTGTGCGATGTCTACACTGGAAGTACTCCAAAGTTACCCCACATAATATCAGAACTTATTGTCATCATTAGGGGCCTTAGATCTAGATAATTCCAATACAATCACTTTTAATGTGGAGAATCACAAATCAAGGTTATCCCACCAAATCATGTTTCAAATTGCGACTAGAGTGGTAGGTAGGAAAGTTCATCGGATTCTATTGGAGGGAGGAGCTTCAACCTCAGTTTTCTCTATGTCTTCTTGGAAGGTTTTTGGTTCTCTTGAACTTAATCGGTCACAACCACATTGAAAGCCTTTAAAGCACGATGTTTCTAGCCTCATGGATTACTACCAACACTATCGATCGAGGTGGGGGGTAAGACTGTTTCTATCCAAGTAGAAGTGGTCGACGCTCCAGTGGATTACAACTTGTTATTGGGGAGAAATTAAAGTTTTATTCCATGACGGCAGTTTCTTCCTTTGTATTTTTCACTCTCCAATTTCCTCTCCAGGGGAAAATTGTAACCATATATCAACTAAATTACGGTTTTCATGATATCACTACCACCACAACAAATAACGTACCCATGTTGAGACAGTCCCCTCCTCCTTATCAATCCATGGGAGTTGGAATTTTGAAATATTCATCCCTTATGGGATTCTTTCCATCTATTGCTTCCCCTCCTAGTACATAAGCTTCTAGAGTGAACATGATATCATTCACTACTGGGGGCATGCCCAAAGGAAAAGTGATTGCTGAAATATATTCTGTGGGTCCTCATGAATCCTTATACCATGCCATTCAATCTACTTCTGATGTCTACATTGATGATCAACATTTGGTAGGATCAAATCCTTACCATCTTCCCTATGGGCTATATTCCCCTCTCCCGAATCTAGATGATTTTTTACAAACTTTTCCATCATACAAGTCTATTATGGGGACTATGAGTCTAGATGAATCCTTATGGAAAGATCATCATCATAGATCTTCTTTTCTTGCCAATTCTAATTAGGTGGATTCCAATTGTATATCTCTTATTAGTTCCAATATTGTTGAAAATACTCAAACACCTGTATTATTAAAAGGTGCCAATTCTGAGGGGAATTTGTGCAACATTACTCAAACTATTCCCATTGACATATGGTGAAGCCACGAGTTGTTGAACAGGTTCACATTGGCCAGAACAGTTCACCAGTAGAATTTGAAGAATACCAAGCTCTTTTCAAGGAATTCCAGGATGTTTTTTCCTGGAATTACGAGGAAATTCTCGAGATTGATCCATCGATTGTGGTCCATGACCTTAATACTTACCCAATGAAAAAACCAGTTAGGAAGAAACTCTTCTAGGTCCACCTGAGGAAAGCTGCAACAATAAAAGCTGAGGTTGAAAAACTTTTGAAAGCTAGTTTCATTTATCCCATGCCTTAGATTGATTGGGTATGTACTATTGTTCACGTTTCCAAGAAGTATGGAACTATTCGGGTTTGCATCAATTTTAGAATTTAAACAAAGCTTGTCAGAAAGACAACTTTGCTACTCCCCATATCGATCAAAACATTGACAATTGTGCTGGAAGTGTCATATTCTCCTTCATGGATGGCTTTTCTGGCTACAATCGCAATGAGATATTACCCATTAAACAACATAAAAAGACATTCATTTTCCTATGGGGAATAGTTTCTTATTGTAAGTTACCTTTTGTCTTGAAGAATGTTGGAGAAACGTTCCAACGAGCCATGTCCTATGCTTTTCACGATATCAAGCACATTGCGTAGCCTACCTGGATGATCTATTTGCACATTTTCAATGAAAAGAAGACCATTCAATGTATCTCAGGGACATTTTTCTTAGATGTCATCACTATCATATTCGACTCAATCCACATAAGTGTGTCTTCTATGTAGAGACCAGATATTTAATTGGTTTTGGTCTTTCCAAAGATGGGATTCGAATAGATCCATTGAAAATTGCAGCCATCATAGCCTTACCCCACTCAACCGACATCACTGAAATCCAAAGTTTGCAAGGGAAGGAAAACTTTCTTCATCATTTCATATACAACTTTGTAGAGAAAATGCATGGTTATATGTGTCTGTTGAAGAAGGACACTCCATTTTTTTGGTATGATCAAGCTCAATGGGATTTTGATTATTTAAAACATTCCATAACACACTCACCTACTTTACACCCCACTAATTACTCAAATATTTTATGCTTTATATTGATTCCTCCACTGCTACCATCGGTATGATTCTAGTGCAAGAAAATTCGAACCATCAATAACATATGATTTATTATCTTAGTAAGAGTCTTCTAGAATCTGAAACTTGATACTCACATGTGGAGAAATTATATTTGGCTATGGTCATTGTTGTACCATTATTTCATCACTACATCTTACTTTGCACCACCACCATTCTCGCGGATCAAAACTCCATGTGCTACAGTCTGAATCGTCAGGTACTAGGGGGGGAATATTCTAGTTGGATTGTTACCCTGCAGTAATTTGACCTCTAGTTCACTAGACCACTTCCAAGAAGTCCTTAGTTTTCATGGACTTGATGTGTGATATTCATATTCTATCATGGAAAGTGAGCCCAATGATTCATTTATGGATGAGTTATTGTTCCTAATCATCACAATAGACCCATGGTATGGAGATTTGATCGTATATATCCAAACTCAGAGATTTCATCCTGACCTATCTCATGATTATCGTTAGCGCATTCTCCATCATGCTAAATATTATCTAATTCTCAATGATACCTTATACCAACGTGGTATTGATTCCATTCTCTGACGATGTTTAACTCACAACAAGGTTGAACAAGTATTGAATTATTGCCACTTTGGAGCATGTGGCGATCACCCTTTTGGGATGACTACATCTTAGAAAATGCTTCATGCTGGGTACTTTTGGCCCTTTATCTTCAAGGATTTCCATGAATCAGTAAAACAATGGCCACCCTTCTAGCTCTTTTATCTGAAAAAATGCACTGAACCTGGATTTCATGCATTGTAAACCTACCTCACCCGGGGGGCACGGTTACATCATTGTAGCTGTCGATTATTTTACAAAATGTGTTGAGAAAATTTCTACATATGTAGAGGATGGTAATACTGTCATACTCTTCCTATTTAACCATTCCATTGCTAGGTTTGGATTTCCTCAAGCTATAGTGAATGATCACAGATCCCATTTCCATAATCAGATGATGGTTGAGCTAAGTGGCAAGTTTGGTTTTTGCCATGAAAAATCAACCCCCTACTATCCTCAAGCTAATAAACAAGTTGAACCCATTAACAAATTCCTTAAGACCATGCTTCATAGGACGGTAGGAGAACACAAATCAAATTGTAATTTAACTTCATTCTCGACACTTTGGGCCTACAAAACCTCTGTGAAAACAATGAATGGTTTCACACTTTTCCAAATGGTCTATGGATTGGAAGTTGTTTTACCTATCGAATGTGAAATTTTGTCACTGAAATTAGTTGTTGGGCTTCTACCCAACACTTCAACTGAGGAATAATGCTTCCTTTATCTAACTAACATTGATGAGACACAACAATATGTCTCTCTAGCTAATGAGTCACATAAAAAATGGGTCATTTCCCAGTATGATAAATCAATTCAACCTTGTATTTTCAACGAAGGATACCTTGTTCTAACATATGATCAGAAACACAATAAATTGGGGAACGGGAAGCTTGAATCCATGTGGTACGGTCCCTACATCATTAGCAAAGTCTTGTAAAAAGGTGCCTATGAGTTAGAGGATTATGACGAGATACCTTTTAGGCAACCTCACAATGGGTTGTACCTAAAGAGGTACTATGCTTAGAAAATATTGTGTCTGTACCTTGTACATTTTTGTATATTTAACTTTTTAAGTGTGGTTTTGTTATTTTGGTATGGTTTTGGATTTTTTTTAAAACTGCTTATTCCATGTTATGATTTAAATTTTGCGGATGAATCTCTACTATGGTTTTGTAATCGGTGTTATCTTCCATACACTGAATCTCACTTCAACAGTGCAGGTACCGTATTCCCAAGCCTATGACTTAGTTAGTTCAGGAGGATTCTTCCTAGGTCTTGCTACCAAGAACATCGTTTAATATCATGTGGTGATAAGTTTTTTTACCAAAGCATCATCTCATGATATTGATCACTTGGTCATATTTTTGGACTCCCAACTCATGGTTTCTCACTTGCACCACATATGCACCATCTGAAACCCAGTACTCCTTTGTCTTTTTTGAAGTGTATGTTTACTTGAGAGGTCATTTGAATCTATTAATTCTCAACACATTCCAAGATCATATAACTCAATTGCTGATTTACTCGCTAATTACATTTTGGATTGGCACATTTCCCATTCTTGATACATTGGTGAGTAAAATAACATGAAACATTGTAAAGAAATAATAAGAAGACAAAAAAAACCCATGTAAATGATATTTCATTACCAAAATCATGTAGGCTGTAAACAATGATTATATATATATATATATATATATATATAGTGTTCAATACAAAAGGTGGTCTCGAGACCTGGACTAAAGCATACTAGCTTTCAACACTACAAGATAACAAAAATACTAAATTTAAGAACTTTCAATGTAAAAATCATACAGAGTACTAATGATTCTCATGATACCACATAATGGCCCTTGATAATCTGTGCACCAAGCTACCAAAGTGACCTAACACACCAGTTGTGTGCCGTTGGTACCTCCTAGGGAGGTCGTCCATCGAAATGTTAGGAATATCTAAAGTGAGCCTATTGAGGTTCTCCTGAAGCTCAGTCATCTTGTCATCACCATCTTGTACAAATAAAGAATTGAATCTCCTGTCTATTCAATATGGCCCTCCTATTCTCATTATCCCCATATATGCATAGTAGGAAGCATGTCTCAGTTCCATCCATAAAACTCATAAAAACACATAAAACATAAAATTAAAAAAAAACATGTATATTTTAGTGTCTTACTCACCAAGGTTGCCCCACTACTAATCCTTGGGAAGGGCTAGGTCTGGATCTCCTCAAAAATCTGTGCCTGTATCGACATAATACTCAACCATGAGAAGTTGGTCATCCAGCTAGAGAAAGAAATCAACCCCATATTTAACCCTAGGTCCCCCACCACCATGGCAGGCCATAACCTCTACCCACCTAAGCATGTGTGGGTCACATGCTCTGAGCTTAGTAAAGGCCACCTATGATGTTAGCAGCAAAACTCTCTCCAAGAAAAATGACACCAATATAGTACCATAACCGAATTTGTTTAACTCTCCTCAGTGACACTTGGTGAGTTTCTCTTTGAATGTCACCAACATGGGTCCACCCAGTTAAATAAAATTGGGGCCATGGATTCTAAGTCATACAACATGTGGGCCCTAGATTCCTAATGATCCCCTTGGATCCCATAAATCCACTGCATGGTGAAAAGGATCATCCTAAAGGGTAGGTCCATCACATCCTTGACGTGAATCTTTTTCCCACTTATCTAAGTACCTGGGAAACAATATTGGTCAATCAAACCCTATGTAGTAAAATCCCCACCATGAGGAGCACTCAATGAAATGAGTGCTCCTCTCCTGGAAAGACCTTCTAGGAAGTAGATATCTTCCATTTCCACAATCAGAATGTGTGCACCCACTTCAAAATGTTGTTGCTTTGGATTCCACATCCTCAGTATATACTCTAACAACCTCAGTTGTGCCCTCATGTTGGGTACTTTGAATAATTTGAGCAACCAACATTCTTGAAGATCATTTATAGTTCCATGATCATTCACTCCAAGAATTTCATCCAATCCTTTCTCCCATTCTTTCCACACAACCATTTTCAACAATAAAACCTGCCAAAACATGAAAATGGGAGATTAGAAGCTATATTCAATCATTTAAAATTATTAAAAAAATTTATTTGTTTTTTTTAGGGTAGTTTGTGCCATCTTGTTCTCTCTATTAGGACATAGCAGTGGAACTACACTTTCCTAAAGGGAAATGTACGGTGTTTTTAGAGAACCACAGTTCCCGAAAGGGAAAAGCGCGATGACCAGAACATGCATTTTCCCCTTGGAAAATGACCCCAAAACACAAAAAAATGCATTAAAATGAAAAAGGAAACCATCAAAATGTGGTGGATGAGTTCAGTAATTACCTAGTTTGGATGGTTTGGTGAATGGTCAATTGTAGCCTCTCCAATCCACACTCCAAGTTTGCTCTCAAAAGTGCTATTTTTCTCTCCAAATGGGTAAAAACCAAAATGCTAAATTTTTTTAACTTTTCACTAGTTTTTTTTTACTATTTTGGTTTTATTTTAATCATTTTATTAATTTTTACCCTAATATAGTCATATGAAGTTCAATTTTCAATTAAATGAGGGTTTAATAGTCTTTTATAGGGTTGCACGTCATGGAGAATTGATATTTTCGGATATGGAGGAGTTTTGTTTTTGTCTTTTTCGTTCTTGATCAAACCGAAAAAAAACTTCCGAGCACTATTTTAAAACTTCAGTCGTGCTCGTTAAATCTAGGACTAAGTTTTCATGTCCAATTTTAACACTTTTTCAGACTCATTAAACCTTTTTGCGAAAAAGAAACCCTAATAGAGTCATCTTTAAGCTCTTTTATGACTCTTAAAATGTGAAAAGATTATCAAGTGAACTTGTCATATTCACACTCGTAAAAGGACTAGAAGAGCCATCTTTCCGACAATAGTTTACCCCTTTTTCGATTCATATTGACTAAGTTACAACAAAGGTATAGTCTAGCCATTGACTAGAACAGTTCTCTATGGTATTACTTTATACTTTTTCGGGCCCCAGAAACTAAATTATACAAAAAATGACATTTTGGAGTCTTCTTCAGTTTCGTTTAAACTCTCTAAATTTGAATGACGTCGATTTTACTTTCAATGGACTCGTTAAACTAAACATTGAGAGACCATTTTTGGGAACAACACCCTCATTTCTCAGGTTCGGAAAACATATGAGAATGGAATTGTCTCATGATAAGCTACAACGAGTGTTTTTTACCCTCTTTGAACTCGTTAAAATAAAAAGAGGCACTCATCAATCATTATGGGGAAGTTAAGGGAAGGGAACTATATTTCATTTATAGTAATGGCAGTTTCTAGTCACCTTTGAACATAGCACCTGTCTGCATTTCATTCAGTTAGTTGGGCATTCAAATTTATTTTGATTTGATCCACTTTCATGAGTCATGTCACTCCTTTGAGCCTTTCAAAGAATGCATCATCCTACATTGCATTATGTCCTACTATATACCTCGTCAAGTTAATGCTACTAAGTCTTCAGTCATGCCACCCAATGTTCAAATGAAAGTTGTGTTGAGAGTTATCCTCTACATTCCAAACTACTTTTATGTCAATTACCTTTGAGTCAGTCCTATGGTTACTTCATACTCAAATTCAAAAACTTTGTTCTAAGTTTCATGTCGTTGATGTGGGATCCATCCTAGCCCTCCTTTGGCGAGACTCTTCCTATCGACTTCAACACATCTTCTGGTAATTAGTATTAAAAAAAAAATACCTTGGTATATGTATACATCAATGATAGATTCCCTTGATTTCGACAATAGGTTTACATCATTGACCTTTGATCTAAAGATTCACCCGAGTGTTCGATATCAAACCATCTATTCACATTTAGAGGAATTTACTGAGGTACCTTGGGAATCATCGACATTAATGGTGATCTCCCTCACACTTTGTTATAGATTATTTTACCACACCTGGTGAATCACACTTGTATGGCCTTCCCCTATCCCTTTGCAGAATCTTTGGACCCCATGGACCTTTTTTATACCTTTGATGTTTCCAAGATCATCCCTAAAAACATGCTTAAATTGCTATACAGAACTTTTAAACCCTTTCCCACATATATACATGGGTTTGACCCCTAAAACCACATACATCGGGATGTGTGCAAAAGGCCAAATTCTTTTGGAGTTTTCCTTGACATGGATCCAACTCACTGGTCTCTTGGCCTTCCATATGCCTTGAGATCACTTGGATTTGACCCTTCATTGCCCAATTGAAGAGATATATAAGGAACCCTTTGGATACAATGAAGAATATGTGAGATTTGAGAGCAAAGAAACTATAGTCCATTGTTGCCGAAACTTATGCTTGAGTCTGCATCCCTTTGTCCCTTGGAGAACTTTGGTGTTCTTCCCAAGCTTGCCTTTTGCTTGTGAGCTTGCTATCGAGAGATGGACGATTGAGGTGGTGGAGGCCCAAGTGGGGGATTCAGTTTCTTCGATTCACAGACGTGCCGACAGATGTTGTATTCATTGTAATCTCTGATTTTATATTAAGAGAAATATATTTTCCTGTCCAATAATGTATGTTTGAATGAATATTTTATCCATGGATGATTTCAAATGCGTATACGTTGTTTATTATATATGCTAGAGTAGATCTAACACCAATATATATAGCATTCTTGTCTTGTTTACTGATTGTTGAGGAAGTAATTTATCAATTCAAGCTGGAGTTGGAAAGCTCAACAGGGATCTACTTCAACCATCTGGAATAAGGTATGAGTTTTGATCCTTTAGTGTTAGATATTTGATTTCTCTTGCATATTGGAAAGGATTGATTTATGGAGTCAAAATATCTATTGTGGTACCCCAAGCCATAGGAATTTCTCTCTGTAATAGAATTGGCGACTCTGCTGGGGAGTTCCTAGTAGTTGTCCTTTGGGGGTTTTTATCGTCATTCAATGAATTTTAATTGCTCTTATTTCTCTATTTATGTGTCAGGTCTGGGGGCAAGTATGCCTGGTAGTGTCTAATTGGTGTGAAGTTTGTCTCATCTTGTCTATTTGCCTTTGTTTTTATGCACTTTTCTTCCTGTACACGAGTTTTTAAATCACAGTCACGTATATACACAGTTTTCGCTGATATATCCGCGTACATACATGGGTTTACTGCGAACAGTTGCGTATGCCCTTAGTTTTTCCTTCTAAAGGAATATTGATTGATGCTAGGTGAATTTTGATGATTGCTGAGTCTCCTTTGACACTGCTAGAGTCTGTATACACCTCTGTTTCTGACCAGAGACATTTTTTTTAGGGTAAATTTCTTTTTTAAGAATGTTCTTGTCATTGCATTTCGATTTTTTGTTTTGGGATTAGTGCATTAGATTTATTTTACCTTAGTACTTTGTGTGAGTGTTGTTTGAGTGTGATTACCGAGTCTGGGGGTAGTAGAATCATTCTTTTGATTTAGTATCTCATTTTTGTTTCAAAAAATCCAAAAATATTGGCTTATTTGCATAATTATGCATTGCATTTTTGCATTTTGCATGGTACTTGCACTAGGTTTTTATTTGAAGTATTAGTTAGGATTTCATATAGGAACGATTGCACTTATCATTTGAAGAAAAATTTTGCATATCACGTAGTAGCATACCCTATTTTCATTGGACACAATGCATTTGCATTGATTGTTAGGTGTGTATTTTGCTTCATGTTGCATCGTAACACCGTTAGTTGCACGCCCATCTACCTCTTTTGAGTAATAAAACCAAATAAAATCAACGCTTAATTAAAATGAATTACACTATTTTCTTTGATAGGGTACACCAACAAGATTAGGTTTTAGGGTCTTGGAATGGTTCATTGTGAGTAAATTCTCCAAGACCACTAAACAACAACATGTATGTGTCTGTCCAGGTGAGAGTGTGAAATTCCTTGGTATAATTGGTGTTTCTCAG
>LPNX010346807.1:0-52760 GCA_001517045.1 Pseudotsuga menziesii
CTGAAATTGCTATAAACCTGCATCTAATTTAATGCTAGAGCTAACGAGATCATCTTCAGGATCGTGGAGTTCCACAAAATCAGTATTGTTCCTTGTTTTGTATTGAATGCAAAACGGGTGGCCACATTTGACTCTGTTTGACTCGACATCTGCACAGGCCACTTCATCTGACTGTTGGATGTTCATCCATCTGTGGACATTAAGGATCCATTCTTGATCTTCCGTTTCCCTCCTAGCTGTCCTGTAATTACTCAACCTTGGAGGAAATGCGGGAAGTTAGTACATCCCGTAGTCTAAGTAAAAATCCTAGTTAAAATGCCTAAAAAATCACAAAACTCAATTTATTAATAAGCAAATGACATTATACCTCTTTAACCATGGTTTATAGATGGACTTTAAAGCTTTCTACTCAAAATGGAGGTTTTATGAAGGAAGTGAGGGTTATATAAGAGGCAAAAAGGGGTCAAAAACAGTGCCCAACAAGTCCATAGAGGAAATAAATGATATTGAAGAGTAGATGTGAATCCAAAAGATAATAATAGCTATATACTACTGCAAATAAGATTGTAATCTCCATCTATGAATAACAAGAAGACCGATACACATGCTTTGTGGATGTTTCCCTCTCGAGGGTTTTACCACATTAAATCTCTGTGTTCATTATTATGTGTTTGTCATTATTCTCTGTTTGTTTTGTCTGATCTTTGTATTGTTTAAGATTTGCAATCTGTACCTTGACCATTTTCTCAAGCAACCAGATTCAATCTTGGAGTCCGATTCACTTATTGGCCTCGATCTCTAGTAACTTGACTTTGATATCACTTGTTATTCTCAACAAGGGCTGCAGAAAGCCTTGCTAAGAAAATCAAAAGGGCCAGTGAACATGTCAAATGAATATTGGGAGGATCTGGATTCGAAAGCCCTTGGTACCATTCGACCATGTTTGGCAGATTGTCTTGTTTAACATTGTTGAAGAAGATTCGACATCAGGCTTATGGGTTAAATTGGAAAGCATATATATGACCAAATCCATGACCAACATAATCTTTCTGAAGAGGATTCTATATACCTTGAGAATGACTATGGTTTGAAGATCCATGATCTTCTGAATACCTTCAATGATCTGGTATGCCAGTTCATTAGTGTGGATGTGAAGCTTGATAATGAAGAGAAGGCATTATCCTTGCTGTGTACGTTGCCTGATTCATGGGATCATATTGTTACCTCTATGTCATTTAGTAATCCAGAATCCTTTGATTATGACACTATTGTTGGAGCCTTGTTATTAGAAGAGAAATGAAGGAAAAATAATCAAGAAACTTCTTCATCAACAATAGTAGCGACTAGAGGTCGATCAAGTGAACGAGAGAAGAGTTCAAGACATACATCCAGGTCGAAGTCAAAAGTAAAGAAGGTTAAGCTTAGGTGTTGGTTTTGCAACAAATCAGGTCATCTAAAGAATATTGTTGGAAGAGAAAAGGATCTAAATAGGATTCGTCCCAAGATCTTTCCACGAAGGAAGAAAACGTAGAAGAAGCAAGTCCAGAAACGGTTGATGAAGCATTGTCTATTTCCAATCTCCACCAACATCAAAATAATTGGCTATTGGATTTTGGTTCCTCTCACCATATGTGTCTTCACAAAATTTGGTTTTCATCATATCAATAAATTGATGAAGGGGTTGTTTATATGGGAAATGATATTTCCTGTAAAATTCTCGGAATTAGAAGCATCAAAATCAGAATGTATGATGGCACTCTGAAAACCTTGATTGAGGTGAGGCATGTTCTTGAACTAAGAAAGAATATGATATCTATGGGAGTTCTAGATGCTACTGGTTACAATCTTGTGGTACAAGGTGGAGTTATGAAGGTGTCCAAGGGCATCTTAGAGGTCATGAAAGCAATAAAGATCAGGAACATGTACAAACTAGAAGGGAGTTCTGAGATAAGTCAAGTAGCGGTTGTGTCTGAAGATGAAAGTGACCCTGCTCGTTTATGGAACTAACGCTTGGGACATATGGGAAAGAAGGGACTGAAGGTACTTATGGATCGTACTTTACTCCTTAGTATAAAATTTCTAAATTTTAATTTCTGCAAGCACTGTGTTTGGTAAACAGGATATGAAGAAGTTTAAAGCATGAATGCATGTTAGCAGAGGTATCCTAGATTACATTCAATTTGATGTTTGGGGTCCATACCCTACAGTTTCCTATGGAGGATATTCATACTTTGTGACATTTATAGATGATTATTCTAGGAAGGTTTGGACCTATTTATTAAAGAGAAAATTTGATGCATTTAATGTATTTAAGCAGTTTAGGGATTTGGTTGAAAAGAGAACAAGTAGGACAATCAAGTGCTAAAGCATTGATAATGGAGGTGAGTTCACATCTAAGGAGTTTGAGAATTGTTGCAAGGAAGCTTGGATCTAGAGGCATAAAACCATGGTCTATACTCCACAGCAAAATGATGTTGTTGAACGCATGGACATGACTCTTTTAGAGAGAGCAAGGTGTATGCTCAGTAATGTCAAGTTGTAATAGGAAATGTGGACAGAGGAATTTCTTACAGCATGCTATCTGGTAAATAGATCACCATCAACTGCAATAGATTGTAAGATTCCTGAAGAGGTATGGACAAGACACCCTTGTGATTATTCGAATCTTAAAGTTTTTGGTTGTGATGCTTATGCTCTAGTTCCAAACAGTCAGTGTTCTAAGTTAGATCCAAAATGAAAGAAGTATGTCTTTATTGGATATGGTGATGGTGTTAAGGGATACATATTGTGGGATCTTACTGCCCACAAAATCATCATTAACAGAGATGTTGTATTTTGTGAAATGTCACTCATGAAGTCAGATTTGGAAGATGGTGAAATGAAACAAGTAGAAGAAACACATATTCAACAAATTTAGTTGCAGGCTCGGTCATCTATAAGAGATGAGTATCATGAAGTTGTTCTTGAAGATGCTCCTGAAGAAGAATATGTAGAGACATAAAATTTCTAGGAAATTGAGGAATTGTCACAACCATCTTTGTGAAAGTCTACACAGGTCAGAAATTTTCCAAAAATGTATGATGATTTTGTTACATATGTAATGGATGCCTTGGAAAACAATAAAACATGGGACATGGTGGAATTTCCAAAGGATAGAAAAGTTGTTGGTTGCAAGTGGGTCTATAAGCTGAAGAAAGGTGTTGATGACAAGGTTGCAAAACACAAAAGAAGACTTGTAGAAAAATGGTACTTTCAGAAGGAAGGTATTGATTTCCATAAAAAAAAATCACCAGTCATTAAGCTTGTTTCTATTCGGTTAGTGTTAGCATGAGTTGCTTTACTTTATCTTGAGTTAGAGCAGCTAGATGTTAAAACTATGATTCTACATGGATATTTGGATGAGGACATTCACATGGAACAACCAAAAGGGTTTGTTCAAAATAAAAAAGGTAGATTGGTTTGAAAGCTCAGAAATTCATTGTATGGCATGAAGCAGTCTCCTAGGCAGTGGTACAAGAAGTTTGAACCCTTCATGGTGAGCCAAAATTTTACCAGAAGTGACTATGATCATTGTGTTTACTTTAATAGGTTGGAAAATGGCCTGTTCATTATCTTGGTGTTATACGTTGATGATATTCTCATTGCAAGCAAGAGCATGGTTGAGATTGATAGGTTGAAGGCTCAGTTTCCTAGGACGCTCGATATGAAGGATCTAGGTGCAACAAAACTAATCTTAGGCATGGAGATACATAGAGACATAAAAAATGGTAAGTTGTGGTTATCACAAGAGAAGTATGCAGAGAAAATACTTCAAAGATTCGATATGGATAAAGTGAAATCAATTAACATCCCTTTGTCTTCTCATTATAAGTTTTCTTCAGGTTTGTGTCCTAGTAATAATGAAGAAAAGAATTATATGTCTTGCATACCATATGCTAATGTAGTAGCAAGTCTGATGTATTTGATGGTCTGTACGAGACAAGACATTTCACATGTGATTGGTGTTGTCAGTAGATACATAGAAAATCCAAGAAACGAGCATTGGGCAACAATGAAATGGGTGCTTAGGTACCTCAGAGGTACAAGCAATTATTGTATCACCTTTGACGGTTCAAGTGATCAAGTTTGTGGTTATGTTGATTCAGATTTTGTAGGTGACTTGGACAAGGGAAGATCCACTTCAGGTTATGTCTTTACTCTTGCAGGTGGTCCTATAAGTTAGATGTCAAATCTACAAGAGGCTGTTGCTTTATCCACTACAGAGGCGGAATATGTATCTGCCTCACATGCTTGCAAAGAGGCAATTTGGTTGAAAAGTTTGCTTGGCGAGTTTGGAAGGATACAGAATAAGGGAAAAAAATTCTATGACATTCAAAGCGTTATCCATTTGGCTAAAAATCCATCTTACCACAATAAAATAAAATGCTTTTATGTGAAGTGTCATTTAGTAAGACAGGTTATTGACGAAGGTGGAGTACTTATTGAAAAGGTCCACACTCAAAATAATTGTGCAGACATGTTCACAGAACCAATCACATTAGAGAAGCTGCGGTGGTGCATAACTTCTCTTGGCTTGCAAAAAAGGTGATGAAACAGAAAGAGCAAGGTATAAGGTAAATTGTCGTCAAGGTGGAGATTGTAGATAATGATGACAACCAATTTCCCAAAAAGATAGGAGTTGGCATTTTTGGAGTTTAGCAACAACTAATTTTTCCGTGGTTTATGGATTTAGCATTATCCATTTTTTTGTATTTTGATTTTTTTGGTGCTTTAAGGAAACAAAAAAATAGAATGGACAATTGTATATGGCTATGTGTAAGTCGATAGAGGCAATAGATGATGTTGATGAGTTGATTTGAATCCAAAATAGAAGAATAGCTATATGTTGTTGCAAAGAAGATTGTAATTTCCGTCTTTGAATAACAAGAAGACCGACACACTTGCTTTGTGGATGTTTCCCTCTCAAGAAAGTTTACCATGTTTTTTTTTCACACAAAAAATACAACTTTATATTATGAAAAGTTGTGTTATACATACAATATTCTCATCAATCTGTTAGGTTCAGATCTTCACCTTAGTACATAATTTTAGATCTATCATATTTGCTAACATACAATACTACTTTCATGTCTTAAGTCTACGCTGGCAACCTTGGATGCAACAATTGTTCAAGAAGCAAATTAACTAACTAGCTTATGGTCAGAGTGTCGTGCTCAATTTTGGTACCCTCATGGTACAGTTCCCAATCAATGGACTCCATTCTAGTGCCAATGGTTTGTTTAGACAATGAATCCGCTTTGATATTTAGCTCCTGAAAGATGTGACTAAAAATGGTTTGCTAAAAATTATTGATGAGATCCTTGGTCCTTCTGATCCAGTGATGAAACTCAATTATGTGTAGGTCGTGGATACTCTTAGCCCAGCCAACTATTGCTTTTGAATCCCCAAAGATCATATCAGGATATATTTCCTTTTCTTTGGCGAAAAACAATAAACCCCAGAGCGCAAGAAGCTCTGCTTTTGAGTTTGTTCCTAAGCCAATACTGAATTTTAGTCTCTAGGATAGTGATTGGCTTAATTTTACCACGTTAAATCTATGTGTTCATTATTATGTGTTTGTAATTATTCTCTGTTTATTGTTTAAGCTTATAGTTTATGGGTGGAGATAAGATAAAATCTTTGATAGTTGTTTTGGGGTTAGTTCTAGGTGCCACATTGAAAGGAAGTTTCTCTAGGCATTGATATGGTTGCAATAAAGAACCATGACAACGAACATGGGAATGGCACTTTTCATGGTGATATACATTGTAATTTGTTTAGTGTTAAAGTTCAAACGTATAGTAGACATACAGAAGAGATGCATTGTAAAAAAATTATGTGCTACATATTGCTGTTTCTTATGTGGGATTTTAGTTTAAAATGCAATGGTTAGAAAACAAAACTACTACTTATTACAGATAATATTTTAATCATGAAAATGTAATGCAAGATAGACTCTTTTTTTTCGCAATTGACCAATAGTGAGTATAGAACTCATAGGAACCCTATAGAATTACCTAGAGCTTCAATATTATATAGACTTATGCCCTATTGTCATGACTTCCATAGCTCCTAGAACACCCACATTGTCATGAAGTGTCAAATTCGAGAATCTAAATTTGGAGACTCTCGCCACCTGATTGTTAGGTTGGAAAACCTCCCACCGCTACCTCCCGGGACTGAGACTAACCCTACCTACAAGCAATTCCACCATGCAATCTCTCCATTTACCCCTCGGCTTCTGTCACCTTGTCACCTTGTCAGTACATAGTCAATAAAACTATTGTTTGATAAGGTAATAAAACATCCTCATATACCCATAACTTGTCATTAACCAGCCTGGACATTGGTTAATGCAAATTTCGTGGCTCTGATTGTGCTGTTTATTAACTATCTTTAATAATTTTATGAACTTTATACAATGCATTGAAAAGGCAAGCAGAGGTGCAGGCACCTAAGTGCATTGAGAGAGCTTAAGTGGAATAATAACAAGAAAGAGCACCTTCAGACCTTCATCTTGGCGCAATGGAAGCAGAGTCCAGCATTGGACTGAGGAGTGGACAAAACACATACAACCAATTGGTACAGTTGGATTTCTGGTGAGAAATTGTATATAACATTTTTATAAGCAAGCAAAGTTTTGTTTCCATCCAGGCTTGACTGCTCTCATCTGGTATGAGATCAATATGAGATATTTTCACTACAGATGTGGACTCTGTAGTTGTTAGAACGCTCTATTCTTGACTGTTTATATTCTGGTCATCTCAACACTACATTAGTGTGCTTGTATTTTATCTTTAATTTCATTTATGCTGACATCCAAGATTCCAGTCCATTTTAATGTTGGATTTACTAATAAATAGAAATTGAATTGTATGAAAATCTCATGACAGAAATAAACCAAAGGTTAAGAAAATACGTTGGCTCTATGTTTCCTTTTGTGCTCTTCCCAGCTGTGGCTGTACTGCTCCTGACTTTTTTGGGCACAAAAATTAATCATCTCTGTTAATCATCTTGTTCGTTCGGTAGTCTGCATATATGAAAACACACAGCAATCAGGAAACATCCTAAGGTGTACTGTGTAGTGGCCATTCGTTTTCCAGGCAGCTGATTGGGAAAAATATGAGTTGCCTTCATACAATTGTAGTTAGCAACTTGCAAAATTTATACTATATATCACGGCTGCAAGCACACTCTTACACGGCTGCAAGCACACTCTTACTCAAATGGATTTTGACCTTGAAAGAATTATCATTCCCATTATAGTGTAAACGTGAAAAAATACTGTAGAATGTGGGCAGTCATTACCTTGACTTTTCATGCGATAATATCCTGCTAATGGCGACGGCGATGCTGTGAATGCTCTCTTCACATGCTGATATTGTATTCTGCTAATGGCGATGGCAATAATGTGCGAGATTGATTGATTGATATGTTTAGATACCAAGAAACCATCAATTTAGAGTGTTGCGTGCATGCCTTCATATTGCAACTTGCCACTCACAACCTGTCACGCGCCTGCAGCTATGACGAATGGCTGACCTCGATAATCGTGAATTGCATGCAAAATCGTGAATTGCCAATCCAATAATCAACACATTCGATCGATGTTGTCCTTGTCATTAAACTGATCTCAACCTTGATTCAACCAAGGGGGTTTGGCATGGGTTTTATAGATATGCATGGTGCGTATGTGAGCAACACCACCATTTGAGCAACCTAGCTTGCTTGCAATCTACCTCCTATTATTAATGTCTATGGTTGGTCCATCTCCATATCAGTCTTGTTGGTCACTCCCAATGTATTTTTTTATTTTCTTCTTGACCAATTCTCTTGTGCCATATCTTCCTTGAGGCAAGTCTACTTTCCCATTGTATAATCAAATGGGTTGTGCTTCTCTTTTTTTTCCTTATGCTTGTGATTAAATATTCTCCATGTCAAACTCTCACTTTCAAAATTTCAAAAGTATACTTTTTTTAAATTTAATTTATCTCACCATGCAATTCTATTATTAATATCATTGTAAATATTTCTTTAAATTTATCTGACCATAACAATTCTATTATTAATGTGACTAATATCATTGAAAATATTTCTTTCAAAAAATTATATCATTCATGCTTACGATAATGTGATGCTTCTTCTTTGACTTTTGATTTTTGAATCACTTGTTTAATAATGATTAATGAAAAATATATATATATATATTAGCAAAGGTTTGTCATCTTTAATATCCAAGAAGTTTTAAACCTAAGGTTTTGTTCTTATGTTATTTTGTGTAGTCTCATAAAAGGTCAAAAATGATTATTTCATTAAACCATTTTTTTAGATCAACAAAAAGAATTTTGAGTTTGTTATAATGTAAAATGACACTTCTTCGTGTGAGTAATGACATCAAATATGTTGTTACATAAAAGGACAATAGGGATTGAAGTAGCCATAACCCTATAGATGATTTGGATCCTTAATACACTTTGTTCACTCCAGCATTAACTTTTTTTTCTCTTGAACTCATCATGCATTCATGAGTCTCCTTTTAGAAACTCGCGGGTTTTCCATATGCAACTCGTGTGTTATCCTCAAATGTTGAAATTCACAAGTTTCCTTAGGGAAACCCAAGATTCATTCACAAGATGTTGTATACAAACTCGCAAATTCCATTAAAAATTGTTAAAAAATGAAAAAATGATTAATTAGGGGCAGTAGGGCTCAACTTGGAAACTTCCCCAACTTCCCCAACCATCCTAAGCCTCGAATTTCTTCATCACAAGCAACTATAAAAAGAAGGGAAGGGTATGAGGAAAGGGGACCAACTTTGGAGGAAAAGTTATGCTAGAGGATTCCATTAAGGAGAGGAGAAAGAGGACTTAGGTCTTGGTTTGCAGAGCAGCTTGGTCAGACATGAGGGTATGTAATGTTTCCAGGAATCTGTTAAAAAATAATGTTTTTTCTTCCATCAATGTCTAAATGTATGCTTCTAGTGTTTTGAGTATTGATCTAGGTTGTAATTTGATTTGAATGCAACCATTATATGTTCATATCTCATCTTGTATAACGGTAGAAGATACTTTGAGGAAGACTAAATCTTTGTTGCAGGTACTAAATATTGGAAGCAAAGGAGCATTGGAGAAGAAGAACAAATCTAGGATCAACTGTCAGGAAAAAGGTACACATTCTCTTTCTCTCATTCTCTGATATATGCTTGTGAAACGCTAGTTGTCTGCAAGTGAAACACTCAGTAAGTTGGTGGCCTCTAACCCCCATTCATAAGGTAGTTTTTCCCTAACAACAGAATTGGCGACTCCACTAGGGAGTCTAATTTGCTTTGGGGTCTCTTAATTTGAAGTATTTTTTCAGTTTCTTGTCTTTCATGGTCCTACTTAAGGTTTGCAATAATCTATTTTTAGTATGTCTTTTTGAACCCTTGCTACGTTAGGTCCCCTTTTTTCTTTTTTTTGAAATTTTTTTGAGGAATTCACGGGTTTCATATGCTTACAGTCATGTATTTCAAGAGAATTCACGGGTTTCCTGAGGTATAATCAGGAGTGGTACGCAGGACTATCACTACACAATCGTGTTTTTATGTAGATAGATGTCTAAAAGCATAGGGTGCTTTATCTAAGTTTGTTTTTTATATTTGACTGCTTTTGGGGCTTCATCCTGAAGGTTCATTAGTATCACTACAACAAAATTGAATTTTAGGGGGGGTTGTCTTACGCCTCCAAAAGTCACTTTTGGGGGCGGTTTTGGCTTTAGAGGAGGTCTTTACAAAACCTCCCCTAATAGAGTTGACGCTAAAAGTTTGGGCTTTTAGGGGTGGTTTTGGAAGAGATCAAAACCGCCCCTAAAAGTCACTTTTGGGGACGGTTCTAAACCCCCTTGAAAGTGACTTTTAAGGGCAGTTATAAGCCCCCCTCATGGACACCTATGTGGCGGTTCCAACCGTCCCCCCCAAAGTCCTTATTACAAACTTTTGGGTGCGGTTACAAACCCCCCTCATAGGTACCTATGGGGGCGATTTCCAACCCCCCTCGTAGGTACCTATTGGGGCGGTTTCAAACCCCCCCCCCCCCCACCCCATAGGTTCCTACAAGGGTGTTTCTAAACCCCCCCTAAAACTCCATCTTACTAACCTTTGTGGTGGTCTTAAAAAAAACTCCCCCAATAGTACCGACGCTAAAAGTTTGGACTTTTACGGGAGGTTCTGGAATAGATAAAAACTAATGCTAAAAGTAACTTTTGGGGGCAGTTCAATACCCCCTAAAAGTATTCATTACAAAACTTTGGGGGCAGTTATAAACCCCCTTCATAGATACCTACGGAGGCGGTTCGAAACCTTCCCTAAAACTTTTACAAACCTTTGTAGGTGGTTCTGAACTCCCCCCTCGTTGTAACATACAAAGGAAGTTTTGGAACCCCCTCGTAGTGACATATGAAGTCAGTTTAGAACCCCCCTCGTAGAAACATACAAAAACGGTTTGACCCCCCTCCCTATAGCCATAATAAATCATAATAAAATATATTATATTAAAATATCAATATTGCAATATCATTAGGACATGGAGGAATCAAAACTTCAACCCCCTGCTTGTAAAGCAGGCGCTCTTCCTTTGAGCTAGAACCCTTTAAGAATTAGGGAAATGGGAAATATTAACACCAAGATTGCATCATTTGTAATTCTAAGAAAAGACTAATATTTCGAACATTGTTTCTGACTCAAGAGGCCTAAGGAAGTAGTCTAAATGAATGAACAAAGAGGAAACTAAGGATGCCTCTTATGACTCTAGATCCAATATTGTACCTTATCTTCTTCCTAGTCTATAAACGAGAAGGAGGGTGCTCTAGTATGGTGGTTAAAGATTTTAGGTTTTTAAGCTATAGCATTTATGGTTTACTATTAGAGTTAATATAAAAATAGTGATGTTGTTTTGAGGGTTTATATTTGCATTTTTTTGTTCATATTAACTGTCACGTATGAGTTTGTAGGTCAATGTACTCTGTTGTTATTTTGATTGGTGTTTTTAGTTTTAGCTATCAACAAATTTAGGTTAAATTATTGAGAGCAAAATCTACTTACTATGGAATTATTTTTTACATCATTTAGCTTCCATTAGTTTCAAATATTGATCACAATAGTTTTTCCTGCCACATTGATGATATGGAAACCTCTCTAGTTTTCCTTAGTGCAGGGCACCCAAAATGCAAAGTTTGACAACTATCACAAAGATTAAAGAATAGTGCATAAGTACAAGTATGATCCCATTCATAGTCTATTCAAATATACCCCGATACAATATTATTCAGTAACAACAAACAGAAGAGGCTAATATATCAACTAAATGATATTATCATTGCTCTATCCACAATTAGAATATATGGTAAAACAATTATATGAATTTTTTTTTTCAATCTCCTTCCTTCTATAGGGGTCTTCATTTCTGAGTTTGTGAGAGAAAATTGAAGAAAAATATATTTGGAGATATAGATTTTTTATATTTGTAGTTCATGGTTTTTTTGTATATATGTATACATACATATGTGTGTGTGTGTCCTTTCCCTGTATCCAAATCTTGACATTTAAAAAAATGCTATCCAATCCATATATGTGTCCATGCAACTTAGTTATCAACAAATTAAATTAAGATATAAGGTGGCTTCCATCAGGTGGGCCCACTTGAAGTTACACCCACCTCCAGACTTAACCTTAAAATATATTCCTCTCTTATAAATATTCCTTTAGTTTCTCCAATAGTAATCTATCGTTGAATAAATTTAATTCAAACTTTATAATGATCTTATAATGCAGGGCCATAATTTTACAATAACAACATGAATATTAAAGCCATATGATGTAAACATGTGTAAAACATAGCTTAAATCAGTATATAAAATGAAGATGGAAAGATGGAAATTCAAATACTGACTCTTTCATAAACATCTTTGATGGAAGACGAGATGTAATCTTCTGTCTGTTTAGAAATGGCATCCATCTCTGCGGTTGATGTCATTCTCACCACCTGCATGCAAAAAAGGAATATACTAATTTGCTAACTTTACAACATATATCAACAACAATAGCCTTGTTTATGAAGGCTTCTAATTTTACCTTCCATACAGAAACATAAAGGCATGCATCAAATTCAAAATCATAGAAAAGGACAAAATCCGTAAGAATTCAGAAGGACAAATGCAAATTTTCAGCAGTCAAAAGACGTGCAAAGCTAACACAGGTTAAAAAATTATTTCCCTCGTAATGGATTTACATGGAAATAAATCAAGAAAACGGCCAAGAGTCTAATAAACATCCTTATATTTCAATCTCTTTTCATAAACAATGAAAAATGGATCTCTTATTTCAGAATCTTTGTAGTACCCTAAGATTACACAATCCTAGGGATTATTTTAATTTCCTTTCTTTTAGAGCTATGTAATTATCTACTTTTTAATATAAAACATTTTCAAACAAAAAAGTCTATTTTGACATTGGACACTATTCACTTGAATAAATGAATATATCAACATATGCATGTCGAAGGATTAAATACAAAAGAGATTATGTGTGCATTTAACTTCAACACCATTAGTAACTATCCACTAAAAGATAGCTAGGAATAGAGATGAAGTGTGCATTTAACTTCAACTCCATAAGTAGTCATCCGCTAAAAGATAACCATGAATAGACATTGCATAATGGAGTGTAGATAAGATGAGATTATTTTTTAATATCCATGAATAACCACGAGAGTAGGTCAATAGGACTCACAAAGTAAAAACTAGAAAAGTATAGAAATAGAAACAAAATAGTGTAAATAACATGTTGAGGAGAAACATGACCAAACATACTAATCTCATAAAGACAAAATTATGTAGCTTCTCTGCATGAATTTCAAAGGTAAATTTGTCATTAACTCTTCTAGACCTAAGATTTTAAGAATGACACAAGAAAGTTGTAATGATAATTTTACTCTAATCTTTTCAGCCAACCTTCGATGAAATTAATGCAATTCTAATGCCTTAGCAACTTAAGGAGAAGCCTTCCTAAATTCCAGTAAGCAATACTGACAAAAACAAATTCTTCAAAGGAATAAGGAAGCACTGCAGTTGGGGTGTGGTTTTGGAGAAGGAGGCACATAAGCGCAAAAATAAACTGTAAACGTTGTATCTGTAGACAAAAAGAATTCCTTGAGTATGTCTAGGCCTCAGTTTCAAGATACCATTGAAAGGGGGAAAACAACATTTTAAATAAGAGATAATTGGATTCAACATGCATACAAAGTTGATAGAATGTTTTATATGATGTAAGAAAAACTAAGGAGAATCTCACAAAGTGTTTAGGATCCAGTTCCTCCTACTTGTGAAAGAAAAAGCTACATGGAACAATGAAAGAGATGTACTCAGACGAACTATTGCATGTAGAAGATTAACAAGTTGAAATATGATAATAATAATACATGATTGGAAAACAAACAACTAGTCAGTTAAACAAGAAGCTTGTTTTACTTACATGCTTTCGTGTGTTTCATGAAACAATGTAAACAAATGCATGTTTCTACAATTTTATTTCAGCGGAGCATATTTTCATTTGTTTCAAAAAAAATTGAAGATGTATAATATGTGGAGTTCTTAACTCAAAAAAGGAATCATATGTGTTGATATATAAGCAAGCTCACCCCTGTCTGATCAGACTCTTCCTCTATAAGTCTCCTATAAACCATTGATGATGTGACTACACCTTCCATGATACTTGATCCCTGGGACATACATTTTCAAAAACTTTAGATTGAGGAAGTAAACAAAAGTATAACCATAGTGAATAGCCTAAAGTCCAAACTATACATAATCCAACAAAGAGTGCCACACGCTTGATGGGAAAGTTCTTCTCAGTACTTATATCAACCACCACAAACAACACAATGATTGAAATCTAAAAATTAAGGGTCATGCGTAACCAAAACAAATAGCACAAATCCAAAATATTGAAGCCAACAATCAGAACTAGACAAAAAAAATCAATGTTTTGTCAAGACTTCCAACTTAAATGTAGTTTATGGTGTCATTGTTTATGTGGTCTGTTTTGTGCCCATCCATAACAAAATTTCCACATAAGCATGTCTAGGTTCTAATAATTTATATACAACACCCAAGTAATCAGCTATTCAAATCCATACTACAATCTTCAAGTAGTTTCATAGGAGTGAAGCTAATCAACAATAACATGAATTCAATGACTTCTTCACATCAACTATTTATAAAGTGTTATTTGAATCTGGTTTGCTAAGAAAATCACCATTCAAAGTAACTAGCAAGATACCATTAATATAAACCATGGATGAAATAAGAGTAAAAACTAGAAAATCCAAACAACAGAATATTGTTCCACTCCAAAAATTCATGACAAAGCAATTTTGTAACCAATCATATTAGATTTATTTTCATTTTCCAATTTAACTAACCTCATGAAAATATGTATGATAGTCTCCAAGTCATTTATCATTCCATTTCTTGATGGGATACGACCAGACAGTACAAAAGATAATTCTTTGTGCCCATCACCATTTTCCATTGAACAACAGAGACTTTTCATGTATTGTCTCTCTTGAGCACTATGTTGTCCATCAAGTGTTATCCTCTTCATCTGTTGGTTTGAAAGGCATAGAAGGTTTGATTCTCCTGTCAAAACAAACTTTACACCCAACAAATATTTATGAGAGCATTTTGGACGTTTGATATCCTCGTATCTAAAACCAACCAAGAAGAAAGTAGCAAATCTCATGAATTTTTCATTGATAAAAGAAAGTATCCCTAAACTATGTCTATAAAATGAGAAATGAATGATGTATACCCTAATCCATATAACCACACTTTTGGTATAATATTTAAATATAGACTTTTGACATCATTTATATTAAAATAAGTATACAATCATTTCTAGACAAATATTCAAACCCTACAGAATTAGTGAATTTTAAGGTGTTTTTTATTTCAATTTATTCTGAAAATATATTAACACCAATAGATTATTAGATTGCAATCATTGCATACACAACTATCAATTCAAAATACTAATAACATGTAGAACCATTTTTCTCATAAAATAAAAATGAAATCCTACAGAAAATGAAATGAAATGAAAATATAATAATGTCCACAGATGATAAAAAATATGTCAATACGATATGAAAGTACAACTCATCAAAACAAGTGACAAGGGAGTGCAAAATTCATCTCCCAAGAATACAAAAGAAAACCTAGATCCAAAGAACAAGATCTTGAATCTAGAAGCCAAAATACTTGTAGGACACAAAATTTACCTTGATGTTTACATAAGTATAGTAACTTAGTGAGTAGAAAACAGAAGCATATTTAGTGCATGCACCTGTCTAGGTGCTTTAGTTGAATGTGTATGCAGGGAAAGGTTCAAGGGAGCAGAGACAAGACAAATTCTAATATGAGAGTTGAGAAAAATTTAAATAGAATAATGTGTTGATCATAAAATTGGGCCATGCAAATATATAAAAATGCCATTTGTGTTTCATCATACTCTGATTTTGCTATAAAATCCAATGTGCAATTGCATGAATGCTATATTCCAAACTGTTATTCTGAACCTCCCCATAGTAAGTATTAAACATCAATTTTGGGTGGGCCCCACAAACTCTATATTAATATCTTGAGGCAACACTCAAATGCTCATCAGAGGATGCTTGCATTTTTTGAACCAATGGAGGCAGAAGAAGAAGAGGAAAGTGATGGAATTCTAGAAGTGTATGTGGATGCAGAACACATTAGACATTTGCCGTAGAAAATTGATCCATTACCAAAGAGATGTGAGGAAAATGGATTTAGCAGTGTATCTATTGGAAAGAATGGAATTTTGGAGCCTTACAAGAAAAGGGCTCGTCTAGTGGATTCAATGATTATGAAGATATATACTGACTCATTATCACAAAGATACGAGGAAGATGAGTCGAGCAGTGTATGCATTGGAGAGAATGGAAGATTGTAAACTTATAACATAAGGCCTCCTCCAGTGAAATCTGTGATTATGACGAGAAATGCAATGGAGGACAAAAACGACTCCATAAAACCTGCAATTGACTCATTCAATGTCAAATATTTTAAGGAGTATGCTCAGAACTTTCATAAATGGGAAGAAGTTTCCAAGGGAGAAAAGAATCTGAGAATGCAAATTTTACTAGTAAGAGGTCTGAGTCTAGACCATATTATTATAATTATGTTGGATTAGGTGTTTTTGACATAAATTCTACCGAAATTCCCTTAAATTTGGAGTTGATTCGTAGAGAAACCCTAGTGGGACAAAACAATATCATTCCAACAAAAAATTAAAATTTCTCATAAACTGTAAATGCAAACTGTCATAGGCAATTGTAAATACAAAATACAGTAGAATACATTAGGGACTATACTTGACATGAATGTCATCTTAGAGAACATGCACCAAATTTTATGAAATTTTGAAAAAATTATGTGTTTTTTCATATTAGTGTATTGTATACTTCCATATTTTTTTTATTTGGATTTTTATAATGTGAATTTTTTTTGCGAATAATACTAAATCCTAATTTGAATCATATATGGTAACTATGTTTTATTGTTAATTTACATAGCATATTGAAACAATAATGTTTTTTCTAATATTTATTGTCTGATTTTTTTGCAGTACTATACAATCACTGCAAAGGTTGTCCACAATAATCCCCAGTTTTTCACAAATTGAGATTGATTTATCCCTATATTCCTTATAGTTCCTTTGACCTATTTGTGGTCATATTGTTGGACTTTAATAATATTATCTTATCTTATCTTACACGGTTTCTCTTGGGAATCTAATTTAACTGTTCAAAATTTATTTTCTCCTATCTGTTTTGATGTTATTAGGAATATGTATGTTGCATATATTTAAATTCATTTAACTGTTTTATTGCCATATAATCTACTATACTAGCTTATAGTAGAGTATAAGCATCTTCATTGTTGTCAAAGGGAAATTTAAAGCTTTGAAGTTAGAAAATTTAAATAGAGATGCAGTATTTGTCAGTTCTGTTGTAATGTTGTGTAAAAAAGAAGTTCAATTTTATGATTTAAATATGCATCTATTAACAAAGAAAATGTATTACAGCAAGGGAAGCATATATTGTTATTAAGAAAGGAGCGGAAGATACTCTACTTCCATACATACTATAACATGGGTAGTCTGAAAAAACCCCCTCTAAAATCACCAGTTCAAAAACCATACCTTTCTAACAACCGAAATAGGGAGAAGCATGATATCATGCATATTATATAGTAAGAAACCTTCTTTAACAAAGTCTTAGACACCATGAAAAGAGAGAAGCATGTGCCTGGGTGATGAAATTTTGAAATAAGAAAATAGCCCCCACAAACACTAATAAGGTGAGTGGAGAAAGACGCACAGTTACACACCCACAAGACCACATATGAAAAGCAAATCAGGCCCTAAATTACAGCAAAAGTCTAGACTCTTCTGCAGTAAACCCTCCGCACAATGGGAATGGCTTCCAGTAATAACCTACAGACCATAGTTTCCACCTGCAACAACACACAGAGAAGGTAACTCCTCAGTGTCCTGACTGAAATATTGAACATTAATGCAAATCCAGTAGCCACAACTTGATAGAAAATATTGTAAATTTAAACCCCAATTAGCAAAGAATCAACCGTTTCTTACATGCTGCAACATTATCCACAATGAATTCCAAAAGCAGAAAGTTTGAAACTAGCATGTTGTTGCTCCCCACATGCTAGGGCCTCCAAAGAGATCACGGGGAATGACTGCATATCAAGGCACAAAGATATGATGTATTTTGTTTCCTTGTGATCCTCAGGAACCATGAATAATGTAGTACGTGTTTGGTGTCCTCCACTGGTGCATACCTTGTCCGAGGGAGCATAGGAATAAACGGTTAATTAAGTTGTCATTGATGCCAACAATATATGGTAATTGATGCCAACTATTGAGTCCTTGGTGCCCCTTGTGGAGCCCCTAAGGGTTAATGTTTAGTTTGTGGTTGTCTGTGTCAGAGGAGTCCTTTTGACTTTGTCCAATCCCAATCTTGAAGCCCATGGATGCCTTGGAACAATTACAAATCCTTGGTTACCCATTGACTCATTCAAGTGCCCCTAAGTTGTATCATGGTCCCATTTGAGTCCATTATTGAGTTCCTTGCTCCTGGTTGACCTTTGGTAATTGGTCTTTGTGTTGCTTGTTATGCTTGTACGTGTTTTGGTCTCTTGATTAATTTTTTAACGGATGATGTGGATCATGTGTGTAATTCCCTTGATGTGTTGATGTTGGAGCCCATTGCTTGCATTGGATAGTCTTGAGGTTGTTGAGTTCTTGTGGGGTCTTTGAGTCCACAAACTTAGATCTTGATCCTCTTGCATGTGGAGACTTGAAACCCACACTTATGGTGGTATGTTAGAAACCATTCTTATGGGGTCCTTGGTGTCCTTGGAAGTTTGGGTCTTGAAACCCACACTTATGGTGGTATGTTAGAAACCATTCTTATGGGGTCCTTGGTGTCCTTAGAAGTTTGGGTCTTGAATCCACACATATGGTGGTTTGATGGCCCTTCGACGCTATATGGTCATTGGCATGTTGTAGCCTTGTGATCATGCATATGAAGCCCATAAGGTGTTGCAAACTAGTGGTAAGGTCTCTGTACCCCTCTTTTGGGGTTTTGGTACTCTTATGGTGATTAATATATATAGTGGAACCATTGGATATGTTTTTAATGATATGGAGGCCTTGAATATGATGATGATATTCTTGAAAAATTCGTTGCTCCCACTTGATTGGTGGTGTTGGGGTCCTTGATACCATTGATACGATGAGTATATAATGGATTTGTCCTCCTTGTTGATGTGAAGTCTGTGGATGTGAATACCATTGAATCGCCCATTCCTTTGATGATGTCCATTGAATCCTTTGACTTTGGAACTTATGCATAAGGTAACATGGTCTTTGGCACCTTTATGTGTTGAATATTTGGAGTCTTGAAAAAATTAAAGAATTTAAGGGTATTAGACCAAAAATTTGCAAATAAACCCATCATAGGGATATATTCCTTGTCAATCCATTTCCGTTGATATGTGGAGCAACTTCTAACTCCTTACAGTTGAAGAGATAAGATTTTTTGAAGTTGGTGTACACCACCTTTTTGGGTGACCCGACCAAACAAAAGAGAATTCAATTATTTGTAATTTTGAATTGCATGTCGACCCAATTTGAGGTACTAACTTTCCTCCATGACCTATATAAATAGAATATCAAACATTTTAGTTGTTCATCAATCAATTCTCTCTTTGGTATTTCACAACTCTTGGAGAAAAGTGCAAAATTTTGTGGAGGAGAAATTTTTGGGCATCTTCACTAAAATTGACATAACTTCCTCATACGGAATCGGAATTACAAAATTCCTGGCTAGTTAGAAATATTGTTATGAGGGATATGCGATGACATGATCTATGTTTTCTTTTGGTTTTTATTTTTTTTCTTCATCTTGTGATATTCAAAGAGGTGTGGTTCATGCTTCTTGGTTTCTCTTGTGATGACACATGTCTCTCATGGATAGAGTTCATCTTTGATCTTAGTATGTGAGCCTCTATATTGGTTTATAAATTTAAATTCATTGAATATGTTATGGAGGCTATGGTGATGGTTATCTTGGCATATATCTTGATGTGATATTGATATAGATCTTATGATTATATTATATATTGTTGTCATAGATCTTGGTGTTTATCTTGGTTGTTGTATAGTGTAGTATTGAATGAGAAGTTGACATGTAAGTAATATATCTTGTGAGTGATTTATTTGATCAACCTAAGTGTTTTCTTTGAAAACTAGATTGACAAGTGTTGGTCATTGTGTCTTTGACCTAAATGGAGTTGGATTGTTATTGATTGTTAATGACAACCTTTGACAATGTTGTAAGTGATTATTTGTTTGGTATTTGTTTGATTTGTTGACTTGATTGAGTGGAGTGAAAAGTTATGTTGTGTCTAATAGTTTATGACATTGACTGAGCTTGACATAGTTGGTTAAGTATTTTAACTTCTTGGTTGAGGTATATCATGTTTAATTGTCAAGTATTCATTGACGGTGATTGAGTTTGGTTGTGGTGTTAGTGAGTTGAGTGTGATTGGATAGAGTTTAGTTGTGAGTATGTGAAGTCTCTTGGTTGCTCAAATGTGTCTCTTGATGAACTAGGCCAAGTAATAAGGGTTGGTTGAATGTCATAGCACTTGATTAGATTAACACAAGTATATGATTGATTTGGTACAGGAACACAAGCATCTTGGTACAGGTTGGTTTACTTGAGAAATATTGGCACAAGTTTCCTTATGTGCAGTTGGTTTGATTCAGATTGGCTGATTTGTATGAGAATTTGTTTTGACCTAGGTGGATTGAGTTCAATGCACCGACTCAAATTGACTGCATCAGTTGATGTGAGAAACATATTGATTGGTACAGCTTGATTGGACAAATCGATTGTACAGGTTGATGAGCAGTGGTTAGTTGTGACAGTGGTTGAGTAGTGTGATATAGTTATGGTGCAGTGATCAGTGACAATGCTTGTGAAGTGTAGTGCGAGTGTTTATTTGTAGGTCCCCAGGATCAGTGCAGTTTTGGTTCAGTATTTCAGTGTCTATCTTCTTATCTGGGTGGCAAGACGAGGCAAGGAAAGGAGGTTGTAGCCTCCTTTTGGTTGTAGTCGAAGAACTAGGGAGTTGTAGCTTCTTTCAGGTTGTAACCTGTAAATCAGGGGGTAATTGTAGCCTCCTTCTGGTTGCAGCTAGAAAATTGAAGTCTTTGTAATAAGGGGGTTATTACTTCCTTCCAGTTATTTCTAGAAAACTATTTTAAAAAGGCTTTTGTGGTTTTTCCCCCGGGACTTGGGTTTTCACATAAAATATGGTGTTCTGTGTTTCATGCTATGCTTCTTATGTGATGATGATATAATGATGATGATAATGTGATAATGCATATTATTGAATAAGTTGTTGATTGTTAAAAGTAAAAAAAGTAATAAAAGTTGTGCACACCGATTCACCCCCCCTCTCAGTGTACTTGGTGTGTCCAACAGAAACTACCAGATCAAGCATGTTTTCACTCCATTTCTCATTGCCATGCTTTCTAACCTTCCAGAAACATCTTACGTTATTTTCCAAAGATGCATGGGCCTTACACTCAGCTCCATGACTCCTGACAAGGACTTCACTCACAAAGGTGTGTGCATTAGTTGCTTACATAAGTTCAAATGTGAGTGGAGAAAATGGGTAATAGGCATATCTTTCTAGCAATCACATTCTAGGTCTTTGAAAAACATGATATTGTGTTTATAGTTGTTATGGTGTACTGCAAGAGATGACTTATAGTTGTTATGGTGTATTGCAAGTTATTACCACAGTGGCATATCACTATGTTGAATTTCTTTCCATATTAATAATTTACATGAAACTTTGCTCTATGTGTTTTGCAGTGTTTGCTATCAGGATTATTTTTGGGACTACATTCCATGCTACCTTTCAGAGGTTATAAACGTGGTTTGCATAGAAGGTAACTTGTACACGCCAACTTGAGCCCTTTTTCTGTTAAGTATCTTTTGTTTACTGACCAGTTATTGGTTGTTTAACAATCTTTATTGTATGTACTATCATCTGAATCCATGCAAAAATGAGGGCCCGGATAACCTTTTAGAGGATCAAGATCAATCAATAAACCTATAAAAGTGAATATTCTTCATTTTTCATTTCAAGGCATACAATATTTATTTGTATTGTTTCTTGTGCATTTGAATTAATGAATTGCAATATCACCTCTTATCCAGGAGAAGTTCAGAGCTCTTTGTATGCATATATATAGTGAGTGAATACCTTATTTTCTATAATCAGAAAGAGGAAATTCTTTATAAATCTGAAATTGGTTGTCTTAAGGAAATTCACTGCTAGTTAGAAGTAATGAGCCCAACACTTCTAATTGGTGAAACCTACAGAAATAGGCCTCAAAATAGTTCGTGAGGCAATCCTCAAGTTGTCAATCTTGAGCCAGATAACTCAGATAAAGTAGATAGTGAAGCTCTTACTCCAAGATATGAAAATGTAGAGAAAGAGAAATTTGTCAAAAGATGGAATAAGAAGTGGCAAATCTGGTAACACTAGGATTTGGAATAAGAAGTTAAATTACAATTTGATAAAAGTTGGTTGTTTTAGTTGGCTCGGGCTTGTCGATGAACCATAAATGTAATGGCCGGTTGGGTGTAGTCTTCCTCACCTATGCACCTGAGAATGATGTGATTATCCTTTCCTCTTATTTAATACATGTGTACACATGGTTTCTTAATTAATTTCTTTCACTGCCATTTTTAAAATCCTTACTTCAGGAAGACAAGCAATCAACAAACTTTTTAAATCAATCCAAACTATCCAAGACTTGTCTTTCAATTCCAAGGTTGGTCAATTTTATTTGGATGGAGACAATTCTAGTGCAGTCAATAGAATTCAAAGATCTTTTGAGGTCTTATAACTATAATATAAGGCCAAGGGGTTATCTTACTTAATGTATGAAGGAAATCTACTAGTCTGTAACCGAAGTAGGTGCATTCAATATTCTATCATCAAAGGATGTTCCATTTAAAGCTCAAAAAAAAAATCTTCTTTTTAAGAAGGTTCCCCTTATGAAGATATGTTTGTAATTAAAGTTCAAGAAACATAAACCAAGTTGATAAAAGAGACCAATTCAATAAGGAAGGACTTGTGATTCTAACATACCTCAAGGACCATGTACAACAGGGTACCCTTGCATGAATTTTCCATAAATTAGTTGATCTGCAACAAATTCATGACAAAACTTTAGAACTGATTTTTCTCCAGTATTGTCCCTAATATCCTACTAGCTGGTGTAGTCTATGAGAAATATGAGGCCACCGTTTGATGTAGGAATCTCAAGACCAGAATGATTTTAGGAGAGTATAAACAACTTCTGGTGTTAAATAATATGTAGGTCCCTAGCACACATATCCCCATGGATATAGACATATATTAATATATTCTTTAGAAATCACATGAACAATAAAAAGAAGTGGTTACGGTGATTGAATCCATATGTGACAAATTTGGGTGATCTTGTTTCCAAACCTTCGCTAAATTAGTTGTTTGACATATTCCAGATATCCTTGTGAGAGTCAATATTAACACCACACATCATCTAGGGGATAACAAATGGTAAATTCGTGTGAGTAATAGATCCTCATATATGGCATCACGCATAGCTCTAACTTTCTACTTCACGCTCCTTATGATGAGCATGTCACTATACCATCACAAAATAAATCTTCATTTTTCTCTCCATGAATTTGTAAATCTCAACAATATTTGGATTTTGAATTCCTGGGTGTTTTCAAGATGGGTATGCGCTCAAAACCCTTTCACTTTTGTCTTTGAACTAGGCCTAGATGATGTGGCATAAGATGTGATGGAGACAAGATCCTTCATGACAAGGCTAGAACATGATTGAGTGGTTATTGTTTATGTAGTCTATCTATTTGTCTATTTCCTAATGGTTGTATATCACTCTCATGCACATGCTCATTTCTCATTGGATTCTTCCTTAGTTCCAATGAGATCGGCTATGTAATGAGGGAAACAATCTAACCAATCAAATGCTTGATGAAATTGGTCGAATCCATGTCCTTGAATAGTTTGTCCTCTACGAAAATAGAGCATTTACAAAGGAAAGAGAGATTTACCTTTTTTCCTCCTAATCCCTTAAACCTTCAAAGGGAAAAAATGGCAAGTATCTCAATCCTCCAGCATTAAAAACAAAAATAAAATGCTTACTTGGACACAAAATTAGGACTAATTGTTTTCTAGTCAAGAAGAAAGCTCTATGAATTTGGTATTCCATGATATGTACAATTAATTTATATTTTTGTTAGCGCTCGGTCATATGAGTGTTTGATTTCTTTATAGTTTCACATGTCAATTATATGACTAATAAGCAATTCCCTGCCTAAAATCTTTTGCTGAATTTGAATTTGACAGACAAAGGGATTTCCAAAATTCAACCCCGAATATTTCTGATTATTTGAAACCCCAATCATGTTCTCCCCCTTCGATATGGAGTTTAGGGAAACCATATGTGCAGGTAATCAATCGTATTCATATAGTTATTGATACTGAGCCAACTTTAGGTCAATTCTCAGTATGCAAAATGGAGAGTGAATTCCATACTCTATCATGCTCTCAGATATTTAGCGGTGAAGTTGAATCTTAACGAATGTAATGCAAAACTCAGTTATATGTTCCCAAGTATTACCTAGTTTTTTTCTTGCTGAGATGTTAGTGTTGGGCATAGAAAATTGAGAAGCATGTATTTTCCAGGGAAATCTAAAACGAAGTTGGGGAACACTTGAATGAGATAATGCTCTCTTTGCTAGCTAGTTTGAGTGCATGTGTGAGTGAGAATCTTCAGCTTCTTCAATAAAATCATCAGATTCTCCTTCATGCTCATTTTCTAAAACCTCAGATCCATAACCAAACAGATTGTTTCCCAGAGGGCCAAACAAAACCTGAATGAATATGGAGATGAATAGCTATTCGTTTTGACAAATTTTGGCACCCATCTAATATTTTGGGTTTTTTGGCGGGGCGATATAGTAGTTATAACAATACAAAGAAAACTAAAGTTAAGGGTTACAAGTCACACTTCTAATAATTCATTTAAATTTGGTTGTAATTATTAAGGAGAATGAAAAATTAAAAAATGCAAAAATTAAAGTGTAAAAATTTTAAAACTTTAAATGTATTTATAAATGTACATTAAAAAATGGTGACGAAAATAGTACTATCCATCAAGTAAATTTTCATTATCCTTGTTAATTATCTATGTAAAAACTATGTCATTTTATGTAGTTTATATCCTCTGGCTACAAAGATCAATCTCCTATATGTTAATGTTTTCTTTTCATAAGCTCATTTAATTTTTATATATTTTTCATCTTTATGATGTTGGAACTATGAAAACAATTGTAAATAGGGATTGTTGTAGATTTACATCATCACTTTTGAATGAATATTACTATTTATAAATGGTATGTTGAACCCTTCCCATGGTAGTGGCTCTTTGAAAGCTCAAAATTCCATTATCTATCTAATTGAGCATTCTTCTTGGCATCGCTATCTATGGTTATGCTTCGACATCTCTTTAATGTATTATCTATTTTTGCATAGGTGTTGTAATGACCCTCTATTCCACTAATCTTTATTAAATTCAAAATTAGTAGCCCCTTAAGCCACAATCCCTAAAAACCAACCTCTACATTAAAAAAATGGTGTGAGAATTCCTTGTAAACCATGTTTGTATCAAAATTCATCATGTATATGGTACAATTCACAACACACATAAGAAAAAATTCGCTTACCCCCATCCCTAGCTTTTGACCCTCGACAATGGCTTGTTCTATGAGAGTCACCCCTAGTGTGTGAAAAGGTTAAATGGACTCCACATTATTGACATTCCAACAATTTTATATGTGAGACCTATGCACGACCTATGTAGTGGACAAATAAATTAGTTGTAGAGAGAAAAATATGTGGTTATGAAATTATATTTCTCGACAAGTTTTGAACCCTAAAGCAGGTCCATGTTCAGGAGAGGCTTCATAAATCTTCTCAATTTCTTAAAATGGTGTCCATATCTCACATGTAGATTACATTTTCCTTATGCATACCCTTTGTGTTGGTTTAGGGAACCATGATGCTCTTGGATTGCTTCCTTTGATTGGGATAGCCTAGTTGAGCCGCGCCTTCCTTATAATGCACCTTTCCAGATAAAGGTCAAAGTTGAAACATACACGATCGCTCGTTGTATTGTTGATGAAGGAGCCTCAGGTAGTATCTTGTCTGCTCATGCTTGGTGAGGCATGGGATCTCCCAGCCTTGTGTCGACTACTAGTTAGTTACTGGCGTTTGATAGAAGAACTTGTATAGCCCTGGGAATTCTACTCAAACACTTATTAATTTGGGTGGGAAGATCATCTTAGTTGACTTCATGGTGATACAAGACCCCTTGGACTTCAATATGCTCCTTGGATGTGATTATGTCTATGCCATGCAAGCTGTGGTGTCAACATTCTTTCGTCTGATGTACTTTAATCATGGCAAATAAATTGTCACTATCGATCAGTTGGATTTTCTTGATCCATCTCATGACCCAAATAGAGACCAGGTCTTTCCTTTATTAATTCCTAGTGTTTCTATAGACACTACCCCACCACAGGTGAGCTATGTGGCCTCATGTCCTTTGCATTCAATTGCTACTGAGAAGAAGTTACCTCTGTTTTCATGCTTACCTTCCCAGGACTTGGTCCCAGTAGTTGACCAGGTGATTCATCCTGTACAAACTGTGGAGCCTGCTCTCCACTCTGTCAATCCATTTGAAAGTTTAGACATGTGTCATATCTCGGATGATCTCCTTCCTTCGTATGAATTCTTCCTAGAGTCTTTGATACAGTCTAACCTTCTTTTGGATGTCGGTTTAGTTGTGACTAAGTCTAACCCTGATTTGCTTAGGAAGCTTGATCTTCCCATGGATCGGTCTTCTTATGTTGGTATTGTTGAGTCTTTTGACTATTCCTTTGAACAGCAAGTCAGTGATCCTGATGAGTTTGATTTTTCTTTTGAATTTTTCAACTCCTGTGATACCGAGTTTGCTCTTACAGACTCTATCTCCCATGTTGATATTTGCTTTCCTTCTGAGGTTGACCTTACTGATTATAAACCCTCGAGCCTTGGTGCTATATAATCTTCTTCGGTCGATTCTGCCTTGACTTTACCTTTTGTAGAATATAGCAAAGTCGCATGTGTTTCTGCCAAAGTGACCTGCATCAAATCCTTTCTTCTGAATGTGATTTTGATGTTGTTGTTTCTTGGAGACAGGATTTGTAGTTGGATCCACAACTGTTTACTTGTCTCGCCTTGTTGTTCAAGTTGTAACTTCATTTGCATGTGCCCTGCTCGCACTTATGAGCCTGATGCCGGCTTCCACGTTGTTAGCTCGTTGTATAAGCCCTCATATTTGTTCTCATCATTGCTAAGCCTTGTATCATTTTGCCTTTGCAAATTGAAAACCTTTACCTTGAGGAGACGCTCCCTGAGTGTCTTTATCCTATTCATTTTCCTCGCATTATGCATAGGTCTGTTCCTTGAGCTTGGAACTAGTTTATTTTGCCTATGACACTCGTCTCCTCGCATTTAGAGCATTCTTTTTGCTCTCCTTCGAGCTCGTTAAAAACGGTAAGGAGGCCGCGAGTTAACTTTTCCTAACTCGTTAAAACTTCACGGGAAAGATATTGAGTTTCTTTAGGCCCAGGTCTGACTCCTCAAAATAGACTTGACTGCCGAGTAAACTTGTCCATTCATGCTCGTTAAGAATATGTGAATGGGCATCCACATTGGTGGTAGGTTATCACTTTCTTGGACCATGTGGAATAATATGAGAAAGGAACACTCTCTTTTCTTCAGAATTGAGAAGAGTATTCTCAGGCATAGGTTTATCACTTTTCTGGACCTGAGGGACTAAACTTACGAAAAAGGAACCCCCAGTATGAACTTAGTTTTCTCTTTTCCGTGCTCTGGACCCAAACATGAAAAAGATTTCGAGTGTACTTTATGTATTTGTCATGCTCGTTAAACACTAAAGAACAAAGCATCGAGTTTATTGTTGTAAGCTCCATTTCTCGTAATCAAATGGATCTTTCCGAGTGATCTTTCCTTCCTTCACACTCGTAAAACTCAGGCTATATGTTGCTTTTGAAGGAGCATTGGGTAGGTGGTAATTTAACATTTTTCAGACCTTCCTGATTAAATACGAAAAAGGTGTGCCTTACTTCTTCGGAAGCTAAGAGAGTTCTTCTATGGTTTGTTTTATACTTTTCTGGCCTCAAGAGACTAAATTGGATGAAAAATTTCCACCCCTGGAGTCTTCATTGGAGTTTTCAGACTCTCTAAACTGTGAAAACACCGTCAAGCATGTACTAGTTCGAGCTCATAAAATCCATGAATCAGTGCTTTATCAAGCATTCTTCTGTCCCTTCTTCGAGCTTGCCAAAAATGAAGATGGTCCCAAGTTTGCTTTCTTGGACTCGTTAAACCTTTACAAGAAAGAGGGGAAGGGAAGTTCATTCACATGTATTTTACATCATGGCAGCAAGTCTTGTTTCCTTGAAGAAAGCACCAGTTTTGAGTCTATCAACAGTTGGGTCCTAGTATTTTGACCTTATCCCGATTCATATTTTCTTACTCCTCCAATTGGTTTCTTTTCCAATTATATGGGGAATATGTCAATGTATCCTACATTGTAGATTTGTATCGTTGGTCCTTTTGCATCAAAATATGCCTAAGTCACTTTTTTGTCATGCTCACTATTCAAGGATTAAACCTTTGTCGGCCATTCTGTAGTTGCCTTGACCTTTTGTGTCGGTCATTCTCTGGTATCAGTTCATTACATCATGTCTTCAGCGTTTCTTGTCATGAAATTCAGTACGAATTCCAGATCCAATTAGTCTTTGACTTACCTCGTGTTTGATGATGAAGGATTCCTTAATGCCTTCCTTCAATTGGATCTCTTCCTATCGACTGCAACACATCTTGCTCTGGGGATGATATTTAGAGTTTTATGATAGTACCTTGGGGATTGCAGTCATCAGTGGCAATTTCCTTTACTATTGGGTAGTGGGAATACCTTAATGTCTCTACTCGATGGAGTCTTCAAGTGTTTGACTTCAAGTCCTTGTATTCACACTTGTTAGAATGTACTAGGTACCTTGGGGACCATTTTCATTAATGGTGGTTTCCCTCGCGTTTGTTAACGGTTCTCATTATTGACCGGTAATCAAACAATTTCCTCCATGTTGGACTTCAACTCCTTTATTCGCATGGTTAGGATTCGTACCTTTTGGGTGGTTTGGATTGAAGACCTTGGGCCAACAGTAGCATCATAATTTTTTTCTATTGCCCAAGTTGCGCAAGACCTTGTTACATTTTATATGACATTTTGCTGAGACATAGATCCACCTTGTATTTTTGTGGCTATGATCGATTGTTGAGTATGGATCCACCTTATTCATTTGTGGCCATGACTCCTTTAGATTTGATATGGCGCATTTTTGCATATTGAGTGACCATGATAGTTTCATCAGTTATACATCTGTTGGATCCACCTGTATCTTTATGGCAATGTTTTGTATATGGACTTGTATGTCCCAGAGATCAGTTTTGTCTAACATTTATCTCTCTTTCAGGTACCTTCATTCGAGCCTTTTGATCTTGGATTCTCTGCTCTCTCCATACTCAGCTATTTCCTTTATAATGTATTTCGGCTATCGTCTTCCCCTCTATCCTCATATATTAGGGGGCATATTTTATAGCTCAAAATGACACATCTATGCCTGTGACCACTTTCCTATGTTTCTGTCACATGTCGACACTTCCATGACGACACTTCAAGAAAGTCACTGAAAAAACACCTAACTTGGAGGACCGATATATTGCGTTATGTAACTCTGTTTAACCTCATCTCTACACCATTGGAAAGATGTTTCTGTTAGCTAAAACTTTTCAGAAGACATCAAAGTCTGAGAATGCCCAAAAATACCCTAAAAATGAGTTTTTTTTATGTGTACACGAGTTTCCTTAAGGAAACCCACATACGTACGCGAGTTGTTATATATAATAGTCGAGTACACCTTAAATACACAACTTTCTACATTGAAACCAGCGTATACCTCCTTGTGTATGCAACTGTTGTTTCTGCAACCCACGTACGCCTCCTGAAAATGTCAAAAAAATATGTATTTTGAAATTCGGGTAGCTTGGGTAGTTATGCAACTGACTCCTTTAGTTGTAACTACTTTGTCTTCGACCCTAACTCTTCATTAAGCATATAAATAGAGGTAGGGAGGTCCATGAGAGGAAACTTGAATCTTTTCATTGTTATGTTGGAGGATTTGGAGCTCTCTTTACCCACATCTTTGCCCTAGAAGCATTCTCCTTGTGTTGCAGAGATTGGAGGCTGGGTTCCTTGGAGAAGAGAAGCAGCAGAACCAGATCAAGGTTTCATGATGTGTTGAACTTGAAGAGAAGGTATAGTTGTACTTGTTTTCAAGATTAATAAAAATGAGATGTCCTTCTTCTTCCCAAATCATTGTTCAATGTGTGATTGAATCTCTGTTTATGATCATATGATGATGTTAGTCAAATCATTATTTCATGTTTATTTGATTATCATTTCTTTATATGTGGTCATATTGGTTTGAGAAAGGTATAATTCGTTTTCCAAGTCTCTTGGAGCAAGAGGAGCAAGAGGAGCACGAAGAGGATTGAAGGGCAACTTGGATCAACCTTCGTTTGGCTAAGGTATGAACCATTCTAATCTCTCAAACTTGCTTATATATGCTTGGTGAACATTATACATCCACCTTTCAACCCCAGTACGTTGATGGCCTCTTAAACCCTAGCCATAGGAAACTTTCCTTTACAATAGAACTGGTGACTCCGCTAGGGAGAGCCTTGTCTGTTTGGGGTTTCAATGTATTTCTTTCAGTCTTTTGCATTGGTTTCTGGTCTTTCTTGCGACTTATGAACACTTTATCAGTCTGATAGAATGCCCCCCCTACCTTCCTAAGGCATTTTTTTACCTTTTTTGGTATTTTTTCCACCCATACGCGAGTTGCAAACTGAACAGTCGCGTGTCTGGTTTGGTACACGTGACTTTTTATACTGCCAACCCGCGTATGATACGTGACTTGTCAGTGGTACAACCCACATGTGCTTGTACATGTGACTTTATATACTGTTAACCCGCGTATGACACATGACCTGTCAGTAGTACAACCCACGTGTGCCCCTAAAACAGTGTTTTTTCCTCATTTTTGTGGTTTTTTCTATTATTGTGGACTATTTGGTAGGTATTTTGGTGTCCTCTGTAGGTGCATGACTTCAAGGTGTTAGTGTCATCCCTTTTGGTTGTTATTTATCTCTGTGGTAAGCCTTTTTATAGCATTAAGGTTTTCTCTTTGCTCATACCCCCGACCCCCTTTGCTTGGTATGATTTTTTGCTTATGTTTCTGGTAAGCCTTTTTCAGTGATCTTTGTCTGAGTTCAGAAGCTTGTTGGTGTTTGTTTCCTTATTCTTTTGTTGGTTAACTTCACCATGCCAAAATAGTTGACTTGTCTTTTATGCAAGCCTTCCTTCCAAGTAGGGTTTATACTGACGTTAGGGCATTCTAGAGTCTGTTTGGTGGTTGTATAGCAAAGTTCATTTTGCTTTGTTCTTGTTATCTGCATACATTTAGTTTGTAAGTAGTTTTTATTTTGCATTTATAAAAGAAAAAGAAAAAAAACACATGTTTGCTTTATATGCATGTAGATTAGGTTTTTAGTCTAGATTGCATGGCATATCATTGTTTTTGAAAAAAAATAAAAAGAATTTATTCTTTTGTGGCTTTCAAGTTTCTATTTGAAAAAGAAAAAGAGAATAGTTTTTGCTTTTTGCGTTTCATTTCTTTTTGCTTAGTCATTTTGTTTCAACTTTGAGTCAAAACACCACATAAGTTTCACGCCATTTATCCTCTGACTAAAAACAACCCTTAAAATAAAAGATATAATTTAAAAATTATTAGTAAGTTTTATTTTATAGGTTCATACACCAACTAGCTCAGGCTAGACTTGTGGGATAGGGAGTTTAAACTCCCCACAAGTGTTAAAATTTCAGACGTAGTTGGCCAATCACTAGGTAAACCATTTTCTATGTTGATTGTATCTGGGAAGCTCCTCTCAAACGAGATTTAAGCACGAGGCCACGTGGAGACTTGGACTAAGGAGATAACCCTCCGATTCCTTGTCAAAGCGTAGACCAAGGTTTTTGCGCATCTAGGGATTCTATCTTAGACAGGGTTTCAGGCTTTGCTACCCTACCCATGCATATGAACCAGGCTTGCGACTATCCCCCCAAACTATTAATATAGTTAAGGTAGCCTTTAGTCTCTTTGACATCTAGGGTTCATACACAGGTACACCGAAAGGCTATTTCTGGTTGACCTTGGACGGGCTTGGAAGGTAACCCCGATAGAAGGTGTGGGAGGGCGGTGGGTGATTCCTCCACTTGTGCCTAAGAACATCTATAGGGATGCCAAGTAATTGTCTATCAGATTTCTTTTCGAAAGCATATCTTATACCTGTTTGTCTGTTTGGCTTTAGGAATTTTTTAGTGAGTGTTGTGTGGTTTGTCTATACTTAGTCTGCCTTCATGTGTGTGCTTGGTACTTTTGGTTTCCTGTTGACCTCAGACTTTGTCTCCTTGTTTGAAACTATGGCTAACACCCCTTTGAACACCAACAAAGAGATACCCATGCTGGGAACTCCTTGTACTATTCCTCTCACAGGGAATGTTGGTGTTCCTTTGATGGCCACCTTGAATCTACCTGGATTCACCCTAGGGCTACCGGTGTGGTTGTTTTCCACTCCAACCGTCCTGAATGCTCCTGATGATTCTCAAATAAGCTCCTTATATCAAGGGCATCAAAACATTGCTTCCCCTTCACTTGTAGTTGATTCTCCTACTCCTTCTACCTCATGCGGTGAAAGTACTGATACTAGTAACCGACAGTCTAAAAGGAGTAAAAGAAGGAGGCATAGGAAGAAGGCACATAAGAAAGGGGGCACCCGTTCAACCTCTGCAAGTCAAGTTGATCTTCACCACCCAGCCTCTGCAGTTCATGCTGGGGGTACCTATCCAACCTCTGCAGGTCATGTTGGATCTAAGCACTCAACCTCTGCAAGTCAAGTTGATCTTCACCGTCTAGCCTCTGTTGATCATGCTGGTGGGACCTTTCCAACCTTTCCAGGTCACGTTGGATCCAGTCACTCAGCCTCTACAGTTCATGCTAAGGGCACCCATTCAACCTCTGATGTTCAAGTTGAACCTCCCCATACAACCTCTGCAAGTCATGTTGGATCGATCCACCCAGCCTCTGAAGTTCATGCTAAGGGCACACACTCAACTACTGCAAAGCATGTTGATTCTAACCATTCAGCCTCTGTTGTTCATACTGGTGGTTCCCGTCCAACCTCTATAGGTCATGTTGGACCTAGTCTCTCAGCCTCTGTAGCTCATGCTGGGGGCAGTCTCTTAGCCTCCATGGTTCATGTTGAAGAAAATCTGTCATCCACTGCGAGTCATGTTGACATTGTTGAAAAGACTACCCATTTAAAACACAAGCCCAAGTTTCCTTATAAGCTTTTTGAGGGAGACCACCTTACTTATAAATGCCCTTCTATCGCTGAGGTGCGAAGAGTTTGTTTTCATGGTCATCCCATTTTTGAACATTCTAAATATTTTCAACAACCAACCTCTCTTAGTCAGGTTGGACCCAATTACCCAGCCTCTGTTGGTCATGCTGGGGGAAAAATCTCAACCTCTGTAGGTCATGTTAAGAGCAAACAGTCAGCCACTCCTATTCATGTTGACATCGTTGAGAAAACTGGTCATTCAAAGTGCAAACTTAAGTTCCCTTGTAAGCTATGCGAGGGAGATCATCTTACTCACCAGTTCCCTGCTATCACAGAGGTGCGAAGAGTGTGGTCTGAGACTCAAGAATTTCCTTCTCCTGAACAACCTATAGTTTATCAAAAACCTACTCAACCTTTGGTTGATTAAGTGGTCGAACCAATCTCAGATTTGGTTGATCCCACTCTTCTTTTGGAGAGTGATCCTAATGTCATTGAACCAATGTCATCTTTGGTCAATCCCACTCTCCCTTCAGAGAGTGACTTTCACGAAGCGGTTGAATCGATTCCATTGTCGATCAATCCCACTCTTCCTTTGGAGAGTGAAGTGTCTTCTAGTCACATTTTCTTCACTGCCAGTTCAGAACTTACTGAACAAGGGGGCACTGAAATCGTTTCGGATCAACCCCCACCAAGCTCTCAGATTGCTTCCTTTGATTGGGATAGCCTAGTTGAGGCGCGCCTTCCTTATAATGCACCTTTCCAGATAAATTTCAAAGTTGAAACATACATAATTGCTCGTTGTATTGTTGATGAAGGAGCCTCAGTTAGTATCTTTTCTACTCGTGCTTGGCGAGGCATGGGATCTCCTAGCCTTGTGTCGACTACTAGTCAATTACTAGCATTTGATAGAAGAACTTGTATATCCTTGGGGATTCTTGCTCAAACACCTATTAATTTGGGTGGGAAGACCGTCTTAGTTGACTTCATGGTGATACAAGACCCCTTGGACTTCAATATGCTCCTTGGACATGATTATGTCTATGCCATGCAAGTTGTGGTGTCAACATTCTTTCGGCTTATGTAATTTAATCATGGCGAAGAAATTGTCACTATCGATCAGTTTCATTTTATTGATCTGTCTCCTTACTCAACTAGAGACCAGGTATTTCCTTTATTAATTCCTAGTGTTTCTATAGACACTACCCCACCACAGGTGAGCTATGTGGCCTCATGTCCTTTACGTTCAATTGCTACTGAGAAGCAACCTCTGTTTTCATGCTTACCTTCCCGGGACTTGGTCCCAGCAATTTACCAGGTGATTCATCCTATACAGACTGTGGAGCCCGCTCTCCACTCTGTCAATCCATTTGAAAGTTTAGACAGTTGTCCTAGCTCGGATGATCTCCTTCTTTCGTATGAAGTCTTCCTAGATTCTTTGATACAGTCTGACCTTCTTTTGGATGTCGGTTCAGTTGTGACTACGTCTAACCCTGAGTTGCTTAGGAAGCCTAATTTTCCCATGGATCGGTCTCTTATGTTGGTATTATTGAGTCTTTTGACTCTTCCTTTGAACAGTAAGTCAGTGATCCTGATGAGTTTGATTTTTCTTTTGAATTTTTCAACTCATATGATACTGAGTTTGCTCTTGTAGACTCTATCTCCCATGTTCATATTTGCTTTCCTTCTGAGTTTGATCTTACTGATTATAAACCCTCGAGCCTTGGTGCTATAGAATCTTCTTCAGTCGATTCTTCCTTGACTTTACCTTTCGTAGAAGATAGCAAATTCACATGTGTTTTTGCCAAAGTGACCTACATCGGATCTTTTTTTATGAATGTGATTCTGATGTTGTTGTTTCTTGGAGACAGGATTTGTAGTTGGATCCACAACTGTTTACTGGCCTCACCTTGTTGTTCAAGTTGTAACTGCATTTGCATGTTCCCTGCTCACACTTATGAGCCTAATGTCAGATTCCACGCTATTATCTCATTGTATAAGCCCTCATCTTCGTTCTCATCGTCGCTAAGCCTTGTATCATTTTTCCTTTGCAACTTGACACCCTTTACCTTGAGGAGATGTTCCTCGAGTGTCTTTATCCTACTCATTTTCCTCGCATTATGCATAGGTTTGTTCCTTGTGCTTGGAACTAGTTTCACCTACCTATGGCACTCGTCACCTCACATTTAGAGCATTCTTTTTTCTCTCCTTCGAGCTCGTTAAAAATAGTAAGGAGGCCGCGAGTTGACTTTTCCAAACTCGTTAAAACTTCACGGGAAAGATATTGAGTTTCTTTAGGCCCAGGTCTGACTCCTCAAAATAGACTTGAATACCGAGTAAACTTGTCCATTTAGGCTCGTTAAGAATATGTGAATGGGCATCCACATCGGTGGTAGGTTATCACTTTCTCAGACCATGTGGAATAATATGAGAAAGGAACACTCTCTTTTCTTCGGAATTGAGAAGAGTATTCTCAGGCATAGTTTTATCACTTTTCTGGACCTAAGGGACTAAACTTACAGAAAAGGAACCCCTGGTATGAGCTTAGTGTTCTCTTTTTCGTGCTCTGGACCCAAACATGAAAAATATTTCGAGTGTACTTTATGTCGTTGTCATGCTCGTTAAACACTAAAGAACAAAGCATCGAGTTTATTGTTGTAAGCCCCATTTCTCGTAATCAAATGGATCTTTCTGAGTAATCTTGCCTTCCTTCACACTCGTAAAACTCAAGCTATATGCTGCTTTTGAAGGAGCGTTGGGTAGGTGGTAATTTAACCTTTTTCGGACCTTCCTGATTAAATACTAAAAAGGTGTGCCTTACTTTGTCAAAAGCTAAGAGAGTTCTTCTATGGTTTGTTTTATACTTTTTCGGCCTCAGGAGACTAAATTGGATGAAAAAGTCCCCCCCCCTGGAGTCTTCTTTGGAGTTTTCAGACTCTCTAAACTATGAAAACACCGTCGAGCATGTACTAGTCCGTGCTCATAAAATCCACGAATTAGTGCTTTATCAAGCATTCTTCTGTCTCTTCTTTGAGCTTGCCAAAAATAAAGATGGTCCCGAGTTTGCTTTCTTGGACTCGTTAAACCTTTACAAGAAAGAGGGGAAGGGAAGTTCATTCAAATGTATTTTACATCATGGCAGCAAGTCTTGTTTCCTTGAACAAAGCACTAGTTTTGAGTCTATCAACAGTTGGGTCCTAGTATTTTGACCTTATCCCGATTCAGAGTTTCTTACTCCTCCGGTTGGTTTCTTTTCCAATTATATGGGGAATCTGTCAATGTCTCCTACATTGCATATTTGTATCATTGGTCCTTTTGCATCAGAAGCTGCCTAAGTCACTTTTGTGTCATGCTCATTGTTCAAGGATTAAACCTTTGTCAGCCATTCTGCAGTTTCCTTGACCTTTTGTGTCGACCATTCCCTGGTATCAGTTCATTACATCATGTCTTCAGCTTTTCTTGTCATGAATTTCAGTACCAATTCCAGATCCAATTAGTCTTTGACTTACCTCATGTTGGATGATGAAGGATGCCTTAATGCCCTCCTTCCAATGGATATCTTCCTATCGAATGCAACACATCTTTCTCTGGGGATGAGATTTAGAGTTTTATGATAGTACCTTGGGGATTGCAGTCATCAGTGGCAATTTCCCTCGCTATTGGGTAGTGGGAATACCTTAATGTCTCCTACTCGATGGATTCTTCAAGTGTTCGATTTAAAGTCCTTGTATTCACACTTTTTAGAATGTACTAGGTACCTTGGGGACCATTTTCACTAATGGTGGTTTCCCTTGCATTTGTTAACAGTTCTCATTATTGATTGGTAACCAAACGGTTTCCTCCATGTTCGACTTCAACTCCTTTATTCGCATGGTTAGGATTCGTACCTTTTGGGAGGTTTGGATTGAAGACCTTGGGCCGACAATAGCATCATAATTTTTTTCTATTGCCCAAGTTGCGCAAGACCTTGTTACATTTTATATGATATTTTGTTGAGACATAGATCCACCTTGTATTTTTGTGGCTATGATCGATTGTCGAGTATGGATCCACCTTGTTCATTTGTGGCCATGACTCCTTTAGATTTGATATGGTGCCTTTTTGCATATTGAGCGACCATGATAGTTTCATTAGTTATACATATGTTGGATCCACCTGTATCTTTATGGCGATGTTTTGTATATGGACTTGTATGTCCCAGAGATCAGTTTTGTCTGACATTTATCTCTCTTTCAGGTACCTTCACTCGAGCCTTTTGATCTTGGATTCTCTTCTCTCTCCATACTCAACTATTTCCTTTATAACGTATTTCGACTATCGTCTTCCCCTCTAACCTCATACATTAGGGGGCATCTGTTATAGCTCAAAATCACACATCTCTGCCTGTGACCACTTTCCTATGTTTTCGTCGCATGTCGACACTTCCATGATGACACTCCAAGAAAGTCACTGAAAAAACACCTAACTTGGAGGACCCATATCTTGAGTTCTATAACTTCATTTAATCTCATCTCTACAACATTGGAAAGGTATTTCTGTTAGATAAAACTTTTTCAGAAGACAAGAAAGTCCAAAAATGCCCAGAAATAACCTAAAAATGAGCTTTTGTGATGTTTACGCTAGTTTCCTTCAATAAAACCCGCATACATACGTGAGTTGCTATATATAATAGTCACGTACGCCTTAAATACGTGACTTTCTGCATTACAACCCGTGTATACCTCCTCGTGTATGCGACTGTTGTTTCTGCAACCCACGTATGCCTCTTGAAAATGTCAAAAGATACGTATTTTGAAATTCTGGTAGTTTGGGTAGTTATGCAACTGACTCCTTCAGTTGTAACTACTTTGTCTTCGACCCTAACTCTTCATTAAGCATATAAATAGAGGTAGGGAGGTCCATGAGAGGAGACTTGAATCTTTTCATTGTTATGCCCTAGGATTTGGAGCTCTCTTTGCCCACACCTTTTCCCTAGAAGCATTCTCCTTGTGTTGCAAATCTTGGAGGCTAAGTTCCTTGGAGAAGAGAAGTAGCAGAACCAGATCAAGGTTTCGTGAGGTGCCGAACTTGAAGAGAAGGTATATTTGTACTTGTTTTCAAGATTAATAAAGATGTGATGTCCTTCTTCTTCCCAAATCATTGTTCAATGTGTGATTGAATCTCTGTTTATGATCATATGATGATGTTAGTCAGATTATTATTTCATGTTTATTTGATTATCATTTCTTTATATGTGGTCATATTGGTTTGAGGAAGGTATAATTCGTTTTGCAGATCTCTTGGAGCAATAGGAGCAAGAGGAGCAAGAAGAGGATTGAAGGGTAGCTTGGATCAACCTTTGTTTGGCTAAGGTATGAACCATTCTAATCTCTAAAACTTGCTTATATATGCTTGTTGAACATTATACATCCACCTTTCAACCCCAGTATGTTGATGGCCTCTTAAACCCTTGCCATAGGAAACTTTCCTTTACAACACACATCCCTCGCTAACTACCATAGAATTCCTTGGTACCTAGAGAAACCATTGCCCACTACCCTCTAACCTAGTGGCAAGTTCTGTGATATGAGAGTCTGACATGGTCGATATGCTGTCAAATCTCACATACACCACCGATATAGCGGGTTGCAAGTCCAACCATTACAGACACCGCTTTGCAGTAGCATCGTCGTTATCTTGGTCATTGGAGTGCTTCACCGACATCAATGGCAGAAATAGCGGTCCAATCGGATACACAGGAGGTAATTTATCCATCACTTGTCTTATGCGGAGCGCATCAAGAAACAAATATTCTATCTCGAAGAACGTATTGACGAGAATACCCGAAGCCTTCGGGACCATGAAGACTTAGTAGAAAGTATGGTTTTTTCTCTTAAGAGCTTGTGTGATCTGTGTGGTCAACAATGGAGGGAAGCTGGGGATATCCAATATCGATTTCTCGTCACTAAAGTAGTAGCCCTGAGAGACGAGGACGGGGGTGTAGAGAATAAAACCAAGCGTGAATGTTGAATCTGTGAAGAGAACATAATTAGGGATTTTGAACTTGGCAGTGAACTCTAAAGTAGGAGTCATCGAGGGATCCATGATAAAGGCAGAAATGGGAGGTCATCGTGCTGAATATTTGAGCAGATCGATCATGAGGAGATGTTCAAGGGCATCCATGGAATGCCCAATCAATTCCCACTATGCAAAAAATGGAGCTTTGTCCTCATTAAGGCTTCCCGGATGACAAAGATCAATGAATTATGGAACAATGACATGATGGGCTACCACGATGCCTTCATAAAATTTGACCTTATTGGGAGCAACAAAATGGCTAGGAGGGAGAAGAGAAACCAACAAAGGCACAATAAAACCCAGCAAACATTCCATGCACATGAAGAGGACATGGGAAAAAGGCAGGATGACACATGGAAAAAATTGATTGGAGGGATTTATCACACTGATGTATTTTAAACTATGTGAATTAAGGTTTGTCTACGAAGGTGGTATATTGTGGTTGTAGGTGTGGCTAGAAGGTGACAAGAAAATGAGGGTGACTTTAGGCGACCTATGTAGGTGACCTCAGGGAGTGGAGGCCTAGTGTGGATTCTAGTCTCTATCGCGTCTCTTTCTCTCTTCACGATGTTCCTTCTTATAATTATTGGATGTTCAAAGGTATGCCTTGAGTCTCTAATTTAATCAATTGGATTGGAGTCTATACAATTATGTGCATTAATGTGAATCATGGTCCATCTCTATAAGGGGTGTGGGTTTGTAATTTCAACACAATCCTAGGGTCATCTCTGTAAGCGGTGTGGGTTTGCAATTTTGGCACAGTCTTGGGGTCCTTCCCAGTCTCATTTATTTTAAATTGGGTCATTTGGTCTGGACTTGCACATTGTCTCACACTTTCAACTCAGGGAATTATGAGGGTAATGAGATCAAGGAGATAAAAAGAATATTCAAATAATGAACAACTAGATAGAGGAGTTGAGATGAACTATTTAGCGTTTAAGTATTGACTTGGAAGAAAGATGAGATGGAAGAAAAATATGAAAAAATGACCAAATATTATGAAATGTATTTCATATGATTCTTAGTTTATTTATAGGTTCATAGTATTTATCAATAGGTCTCTCCAATATTATCAACAAGTTATGTCAAATAAAAGGTTGTTGATGAAGAGACTATGCATCAAACTTTTTTTGCATTGGAAAAACAACCCCTTGGTTCGAAAGGAGACAAAACAGAGTGTGACGACATGCCAATGGAGGAGGACCATTATGGGCATAACTTTGATTTATAAGTTTAAATCTTTTTTTCATATTTATGGTTGCTTAGAAAATTCATAACTATATTACAATTTAATAATTAGTTAGAATACTTACTTGTTGTAGGGTACTTTATGTCATTCCAATTTGGAAGAAAAAAATTTAAAATGGACTTGGTAGCATTATACGTAAACTTTCATATTTGGATATTCCCACACTGCAGTTTTAATACATATTGTACCCGTCACTCTTAAAATAAATTAATTGCAAAATTCTTTGAAATAATTTTGATTTCATCAAACAAGTATAAGGGATTCTTAATAAAATTGACAAGTGGCCTTTAATTATGGTGTGGGATAAGGGGCACTTACATTGCCCCTTATCTTCAGCCAAAATAATCCCTCAATCTTGCATGAATTATGGTCTGATTCCATTTTTGAGAACTTTGTCCATGGAACTTTTCTCCTAGGGTTTCGACTCATTTTAAGATGACCTGGATCATCAGATTTTCAAAAAAAAAGTACAGAAGGGGTGGAACTAAGTCTCGCCGAAAAAATTGCCCTTGTCGTAAATGAGTCGATTTGAGTTCCCCATGTCATAATCCTTTAATTGCAAATAAGGAGATTCTATACATACACACACACACATTTGAATATGTTAATAGTTATGATCTATGTCTTCAACTTCTAAATATTGACTTAACAAACTTGAATTGTAACATTGCTTGTGATAAATAGTATGGAGTGAGTTGATAAGTAGAAAAAGTCAACCTTTAGGGTGAGTCATTTTTTTCCACTAAGGAAAAATTCCACTACTATTCACTCATTTTCTTCAAAAATCTAATGACCTAGATCATTTTACAATTGGCCAAAAATCCTAAGGAAAAATTTTTATGATGAATGTTCCCATCAATCAAATGGAATTATAACTTTAGACAACAATCCTACTGAATTTGGGGAATAATTTCCACTTGAAATGAGTTGAGTTTATCCACTTATTAATTTAATCCTAACTATTGTCTTTCATTGTTAATTTGATACCTAATCCTTGAGTTGTCCATTATACACATTGTGTTATGATGTGTGATTATGGTGGTTTATGGTTTATAGTTGCTACGCTAATCACAATATTTGTGGTTTGATTTGTCGATAAAGTTAACATATTTTCTAAGGTATCACTTATTGTATTTTGGTGGTTTAATTTATCGTAGTGGAAAAGAGTTTGAAGATCAAGGGATCTAATATAAGCTTGAATAAACTTGATATTATCTTGTTGTACTCATAATTATCAATGAACAGTTACTATTCCATGTGATCGAGAAATGATGTTTTTGGCTGTTGTGTTTTTCATGTTGGATCCACTTTAAGACCCAACATTTGGAGAGCATTATGTGAGCTCAAAAGGACCCCTCAATGAGACATCATATTGTTCGCACACTTCGTAAGGGTTTTGGATGAAAACCTTGAAAGTTTAAAACACAAAAAGCTTTGATAACACCGAAAAAAAAATTAAAAATCCTAATCTTAACCAAAACTAAGACAATAAGCGACGATTAGGGATATTCCTAAAGAATATAAAATTGGCAATAAAGAGATTTCACTGGAGACGATGGAATCCAACCATGTAGCATATTTGAAGCAAGAACACACATACAAGGAAACAAATTATCCAAGGTATTTGTTGAGTAAATTCATTAAATTTTCAAAGAATACAAAGAACGATAGTTAATGCATTTGAACCTTGTAAAGGACATTATAGGCATTTTCACTTTGAGGATAAAAAGAAAAATAAAACTCAAGGGAAGCGTCGACCTGATATATCCAAGCTGCCTACTTTTGATTGTGCAAGGAGTGAAAATGAACATTTCTTTACCCTCAATACCCATTGGGATGACCCATCAACACAATGAATCATATTTAAAGGTGTGCTAAGAAGTGTGACACTCAAATGGTATCAAACAAGGGTTTAGGGTCCATGATAATAACGTATTTCCAACAAGGGACCAAGGGTGATTAGAATATGCTCAGCAGGAGGCTTAGAGAATGTCTCAATGAGACACCATTTTTTGGACTATAGTGCTTATAAAATATGCCCATAATGGTAGGATGGACAAATCTCAACAATGTTTAATAACATGCTTTAGCATAATGTTGTCTCATGGAATGTTGTGATTTGGGGTTGCACATAATATGGGAAAATCAAGGAGTCTCACAAATTGTTTAAAAGCATGCCATAATGGAGATATGCATCGTTTCAAGCATGGAGAGATGTTCTTACATTCGTCTTGTTATTTCTTTATGTGGACCTAATAGATACTTTGAGTTCCTTTGACATACTAGTTACAATTACCAACAAAAAATGCCAAAGGTGAGGGCATTCTATCATGGTACCTTTTAATATTATCATCATACTTTGGACATTGACCTTCATTTTTCTATTAAGACATGACTAGTGAGAATTTGAGGGAGAAAAAGAATGTAATATGTGATTAGCATGTCAAGGAAAAGGGACAAATACAAGGCAAAAATTGGCCATTTACAAGGTGGGAGGACACATTAATTAAACTCAAAACCTCACACACCCAAATATGCCATGTAAATAAGGAGAAATTTTCTGCATCAACCTTACCCTAGACCATTTTGTCTCTATGGATCATGTGACATTAATAGGCCTATGTCTACCACACAAGCCCTATAAAGGGAATATGTTATATTTTTAACATTTAAGCTATATGATCTTAGGATCTTATCTGAGAGAATAACAAGCACAACAATCAATCACAAGAGACAATGAACGCAAATATTTTCCTCGGGCAAACCATAAAGGAGAAAACCCCAAAACTTCCTTAGAGATAGAATCAGCACCAAATGTAAAACCCAAAGATATAAAGATGATCTCCCGACAGCAGTAGGCTCTCTCTCTCTTATCTGGGCTTCTTCTTTCTTTCTCAGTTATGCGCTACAACTGAGTGTAAGTGAATGTGTGTTAAATAGGGAGGCTCCCTCTCTATTTATACTATTTCCCAACTTGACAATAACTCACTAGGGCCGACTTCTATAAGAGAGTATAATAACCCTAGGGCCCCACAACTATGGGGACTTTAACCCTTGAACAATAAGGAGGGTTACACTCTATTACTTTACATGAATTGTTTACATTATTGAATATCACGATAGGAACATCAGGGAATGACATGACTCAGTTACATTATAGATACATCCCGATATAAACATCAGGGTACAATACATAAGATATACAAGTGAATACATTCTGAAGTTACAAATACATCAACACTCCCTCTTAACTAGAAAGGTATTCTCTTGACACAATTTATCAGCACAAGTTTTCTTCTCTATATCATCTGGATCATCATCAAGTCATCTTCATCTTCAAGTCATCTTTATCTTCAAGTCATCTTCATCAAGTATGAATCATCACTGGATCTGGATCATCACTGGATCATCACTTGATCTAGAGTATCACTGGATCATCATCATGTCTGGATCATCACTTGATCTAGAGCATCATTGGATCATCATCAAGTCTGGATCATCACTTGATCTAGAGCATCACTGGATCATCATCAAGTCTAGAACATCACTTGATCTGGAGCTTCACTGGATCATCATCAAGTTTGTATCATCACTGTTGGATCATCATTGGTGCTATCTCAATTCTACTCGTCACAGGAAGTTCTACAAAGCCAGCCCTTTTTCATGTTGGTTGTAGGCCTAGCCTTCATGTAGGTCTTCATCATCTTCAACACTTATATCTGACCATGGAGTGAACCATGTCAGAAAGGCACGCCCAACACTTACATCTAACCATGGGAGGAACACATCCAAGAACCATTTCAGAAAGGCACGCTCAACACTCACATCTGACCATGGGATGAACACATCCAAAACCCATGTCAGAAAGGCCCAACACTCACATCTGAACTCATCTTGTCAGAAAGGCTCGGCACTTACATCCGACCTCATCTTGTCAGAAAGACTCTGCACTTACATCCAACCTCATCTTGTCAGAAAGGATCTGCACTTACATCTGACCTCATCTTGTCAGAAAGGCTCTACACTTACATCCGACCTCATCTTGTCAGAAAGGATCTACACTTACATCCGACCTCATCTTGTCAGAAAGGATCTGCACTTACATCCGACCTCATCTTGTCAAAAAGGCTCTGCACTTACATCCAACCTCATCTTGTCAGAAAGGATCTGCACTTACATCCGACCTCATCTTGTCAGAAAGGCTCTACACTTACATCTATTCATGTGGTAACACATCCCGCAATCACATCAGAATGGATCTGCACTTATATATGATCATGTGGGAACACATCCCTCAATCACATTAGAATGGCTCTGCACTGATCATGTGGGAACACATCCCACAATCACATCAGAATATCTCTGCACTTACATCTGATCATGTGGGAACACATCCCTCAATCACAACAGAATGGCTCTGCACTGATCATGTGGAAACACATCCCACAATCACATCAGAATATCTCTGCACTGATCATGTGGTAACACAACCCACAATCACATTAGAGCATCTCTACACTTACATCTGAGCATGTGAAGCTCATCCTTCCACCATGTCAAAAAGTCTAATGGACACATCATTTCCCTTTGGAGGGAACCTCGATCTAGAGAACACCAAGCTTCTCCCTAAAGTACTCAAACTTCACTCTGGATAATGGTTTCATCAGCACATCAGTTATTTGCTCGTCCGTCGCAACATATTGGAGCTTCACTACTCCTCTCTACACCATATCCCTGATATAGTGATATTTGATCTCAATATGCTTTGACTTGTCATGGAACACTGGGTTCTCCGACAACTTCACACAACTCTGGTTGTCGTAATATATACAAGTAGCATCCATCTGGAGATCAAATAAATCGGAAAGTAGCTTTCTCACCCACGGTGCCTCACAACTAGCCGAAAAAGTTGCAACATACTCTACTTTGGCTATACTCAGTGCCACACAGGATTGATTCCTGCTAAACTGGGAGATCACACCTGATCCCATACTAAAGCAACATCCTGAAGTGCTCTTTCTATCAATGGCATTTCCTGCCCAATCCGAATCCACATAACCTTCCAGGCTAATCTTCTGATTCACCTCATACTTGAGCCCATAATCAATTGTACCCTTTAGGTACCTCAAAATATGCTTTGCAGCAATCAAGTGAACATATCTCAGATCCGTCAAGAACTAGCTCGATGTGTTCACAGCAAATAAAATATATGGTCGCATATTCATCAGGTACATCAAGGACCCAATCATCTACCGATATATCATAGCATCAACTGCTTCTGATGAAGCATCACTCAATAGCTTCAGGTTCAATGCCATAGGTGTGGTCATGGCCTTGTATTCCATCATCTTGAACCTCTTCAGGATCTACACTGCATACTTCCCTTGTCCCAGGGAAATTCCATCTACATTTTTCCACACCTCCATTCCTAGAAAGTAGTGCATCATATCCAAGTCCTTCATTTCGAACTCAACAGCAAGATTCCTATTCGTATCAACAATCAACCCATCCTCACCTATTACAAATAGATCATCTACATATAGTAGGATTATCAGTGGGTTCCCTCTTCAACTTTGTAGTAAAGGTTGGAATCGACTTTACTCTTGGTAAATCCCAAATTGGATATGAAGCTGTCAATTCTTTTGTACCATGTCCCGGTTGCATGTTTCAAACCATATAGGGATTTCTTTAACTTACACACATGACTCTCTTTGTCATGTTTCTCAAAACCGAGTGGTTGCTCCGCATATACTTCCTCTTTTACTACACCATTCAAGAAAGTTGTCTTAACATCCATCTAGTGTACTTTCCACTTCATTACTGCAGCTAAAGCAAGTACTGATCTGATGGAATTATATTTGGCTACATGTGCAAAAGTTTCTTCATAATCTATTCCTTCTTTTTGGGAGAAACCACGAGCCACAAGTATTGCTTTATATTTCTCTATGCTACCATCTACAGCATGCTTGAGCTTATAGATCCATTTGGAAATCACAACAGACTTCCCCTCTGGTCTTGGGATAACATCCCAAACATCATTCTTCATGATCGATTGATACTCTTCAATCATAGCATCCTTTCATTCTTTCTTTTCTGCCTCTTCTTCATAGTTGGAAGGTTCTTTATCAATGAAGTCACATAATAGGGCTACATAGCCGGAGCAGGACCTGGTTCTTTTCCTCTCTCTGTGTATCTCTTCTGGATCCCCATATCTTTCTGCACCTTGGTTAGATTCTTGTACCCAAGTAGGTTTCCTCTTGTGAGGATTCTTCTCCTGAGGTGGATCTACAGGTTCTTGAGGTTCTTATATTTCTTGATCTTCTTCTTGAGTTGCATCATCCATGGCTATGTCATGAATTCTGGGTACTTCTATTTCTTTAGGTCCTTCAGCAGGTCTCTTTCTGTAATTGTTGTAAGCTCAGTCTTCATCAAATGTTACGTCCCTGCTAATGTCGATCTTCTTGAATCCTAGGAAGTATATTCTGTAAGCCTTTGAGCTTTCAGAGTTTCCCACAAATATACCCTTCCTTCCTGAAGGATCTAACTTTGTCCTCTTTTCTTTCAGAATGTGTATGTACACTAGACAACCAAATATTCTGAGATGACTGACTTCTGGTTTCTTGCCGCAAAACATTTCTCCAGGTGTCTTGTTCTCGATTACTCTATGTGGAGTACGGTTATGTACATACATAGTTTTTCTAACCGCTTCTGCCCATAAATGCATGGGAAGATCTTGATCATGAAGCATTTCCTTTGCAGATTCCATGATTGTTCTATTCTTCCTTTCTGCACCCCCATTTTGTTGTGGATTATATAGAGTGATCAACTCCCTCTTAATCCCTAAATATTTGCATAATTCCTTGAATTCATTTGATGTGAATTCTTTGCCATTGTCTGATCAAAAAATCTTGATCTTCTTCTCTATGTAGTTTTCGATCAAGGCTTTGAATTCCTTGAACTTGTTGAATACTTCGTCTTTGTTCTTCATGAAGTGTATCCATGTCTTCCTAGAAAAATCATCAATGAAAGAAACATAGTATACATACCCACTTAATGAACTGGATGACATCGGACCACATACATAGAAGTGAATGATTTCCAAGATTCATTTAGCCTTGCTTTTGCTACTTGGAAATGTCTTCTTTGTTTTCTTTTCTTTCGCACATGACTTGCATACCCCTTCGTGTTTTGCTTGTATTTCTGGAAGACCTTCAACAAATTTTCTTGCAAGTGGTAGTGCCCTATAGTGCACATGTGCAAGCCTTCTATTCCAAAGTTCATTTGGTTCTACTGACTCATGAATCAAAGCTTATTTTGGTTGGCCCTTTAATCTGTATAGCCCTCCCTCTTGTTCTCTAATTACTACTACATCATCAATACTCTTTCCTTTTGGCCACATGAGAACTTGTCCATCTATAAATGCAACCCTCATGCCTTTTGCATCTAATGCAGAGGGGGAGAGAAGGTTCTTCTTTAGTCTTGGTACAAATAAGACATCCTTTATTTTCATAGACTTTCCAAAGTCTAATTTGTAGGAGGATTCTCCACTACCTTTTATTGGATATTGGTAGTCATCCCCAAGTTTCACCTTGTGGGGTGATTCAAATGATTCTTTGAATCTAGTCATGTGTTTAGAAGCCCCATTGTCTATAAGCCAATATTTCTTCCATGTGTGTTGTTTCCTGTGAGAGCGAAAATCAAAACATATTCTTCATCACTTGAAGAATCATCGCTTTCTTGTTTGATTCTCTTCTTGGAAGGCTCATCATCTTCTGCAGCATGAGCATGATGTCTTTTCTTGCTTCCATTCCTCTTGTGAGATCTATCTTTGTTTCTAGGACAACATCTTGCAAGATGTCATCTTTCATCACATGTATCGCAAATTTACTTGGACAAATCTTTGTTAGGATTTCTAGTGTTTTTCTTCTAGTGAGAGTGCTTACCTTTGTGATGGTCTGTTCTAATTTTCTTGGATTGTACTGTGAGAGCTTGATATTCTCTTCCCATATTTTCTTCTTGTACTAATATTCGAGATTATTCTTGTGAGCATTCCTCCCACAGTATGCTAAACTTGATTAGCTTCTTTCTGGCACAGATCCCTTGAATGAAAGAGTCCCATGCCCTAGGGAAACCATTCAAGGTGGTCATCACAATTTATGCATTCTCTACTTCTTCATCTATCGCTTCAAGTTGTTCCTTGATCTAAGAGACCCTTGTAAAGTAATACTAGATGGTATCCGCATTCTGGATCTTTACATTCTTCAATTGGTTTCTCAAAGTCATATTTCGGTTTATGTTCTTCCCTTAAAATAACTTGGTCAGGGCATCAAACATCTCTTTAGGTGTCTTTAGGGAGGACACCTATGGTATGAGGTGATCCTTGATTGAATCAGCAATAATCCTCTTAGCCATGACCAATTTCTTCTTTTGTAAGGTCTTAGCCTCATCTCCCTCTGGAACTGGAACCTCTTCATTGATGTAAGAGTCCAGCTCATTTTCTTCTAGGACCAGGGAGATCCTATACTTCCAAGCTCGGAAGTTATCATCTCCCTCAAGATTTTTATCAAGCTTGGTATGATGAGACGTCTTAACAAAGAACCTCAATGGAAATGCGAAAGATTTAGATATTACCAGGTTAAGATGTTGGAATTGGATCTAGAGCTGAATTTCTGCAGAGCTGGTTTTCTGGTTCAGGAGCAGATTAGGGTTTGACTTTCTCGGAGTTCTACCCAACCAAAAACTTTGATCTTGATCTCTAAACTTCGATTTTGGGGAGGAGATAAATCCAGGCCTGGGCTCACTCAAAAATTCCACTTCTGTGGAAAGCCCGAATTTCCCGCAGTAGTGTCGGGTCAAAAACTGAAAATGCTCAGAATCAGATTCTGCTTCAACAGAAAGATGTGCCCTAGAGAGGAGGGTAATCCTAGCCTCCTTTTGCTGAAAATTTGTGGAGAGAGATCCAAAAAGTAGGAAGCCCTAGCTTCAGCAACTGCATAGTGTATTCTTCTCAGGTTAGGTCTGATACCATGTTAGATTTTTAACATTTAAGCTATATGATCTTAGGATCTTATCTGAGAGAATAAAAAGCACAGCACTCAATCACAAGAAACAATGAACACAAAGATTTTCCTCGAGGAAACCATAAAGGAGAAAACCCCACAACTTCCTCATAGATAGAATCGGTACCAAAAGTAAAACCCAAAGATATAAAGATGATCTCCCGACAGCAGTAGTCTCTCTCTCTTTTGTCCCGTCTTCTTCTTTCTCTCTCAGTTATGCGCTACAACTGAGTGTGAGTGAATGTGTGTTAAATAGAGAGGCTCCCTCTCTATTTATATTATTTCCCAACTTGACAATAACTCACTAGAGCCGACTCTCTAGGATTGTCTAATAACCCTAGGGCCCCACAACTGCGGGGACTTTAACCCTTGAATAATAAGGAGGGTTACACTCTATGAATTTACATGACTTGTTTACATTATTGAATCTCACGATAGTAACATCGGGGCATGACATGACTCAGTCACATTATAGATACATCCCGATATAAACATCGGTACAATACATAAGATATACAAGTGAATACATTTTGAAGTTACAAATACATCAACAGAATATTTATCATGTAAGTGGAATATAGTATTCATTTCATATTTGGCACACTAAGGATGGCTCTCATGACCTAGTCCATGTTCTAGGGTAAACATATAAATTCCTAGGCCATAAAATTTTCCTTAAGGGATCGGGGCCCACACATGGGTCCCTAGTCCATAATGTCATCTTTATGTGGAAAATATTTAGCTTACATGCAATAAATGGCCATTTCAAGCTCTGTGTGACCAAGAATGGTTATCATTGATTAGGCCATATTATCAAGTCAAAACATAATGTCTAAGGGTAAGGGGATCATGGGTCATGTGTGATTCCATAGACCACCTCAAAGTCCCTATATAATAAATAGGTAATATTTAGACAATGAGTAAGATACGTTGGCCATTTTTAGGTTTGGCACACCAAGTATGGATCTCAGTCCCTAGGCCATGGTTTGATGTGAAAAGTCAAGTTGTTGGGCCAAAAAAAATTTCCTTAGGGATCATGAAGTATGTGTGGGGCCTTAGCCCACCACAAATCCCTATAAAGGGAATATTGGCATGTGAGAAAGATATAATACCCCTTTTTATGAATTTTGGTCAACCATTGATATTTATTGTAACTTAAGCAATGGCAAGGTCAAAATACATAGCTTTAGGCCATAACATTTCCATTTGTCCTATAAGCAAGATATGGTCTCTATATAAATATTTGTAACACTAAAGAGGCTTGTTGGGAAAAGGGAGTGTTTCAAGGTGATATCTATCATACATGATACCGAGGTCACTATCTATCATATATGATATTCAAGTAGTTTCTGAATATTCATTTTGTCTATGGTTCCTATGAATAGCAACTTAGTAGGTGACTTCACAATGGGTGGCTTTTTAATTATACAATTTTGTTGACACACTTTTCAATATTTCATGTGAATAGTCCAAATGTTTTCAATCTTATGTTAGTCCAAATATTTGCAGTCTTTTGTCCTTTTATCATGTGCTACCTTGTGGATTCGTTGTCTTCACCCCATTGGCCACTTTGGTCTCCACATTACCATTATGCTTGGTATTTGAATTACTATGGGTATGCTTGAAGGGTCATGTAAGAATGGAATAGTTGAACCTAACTTAGGAGGAAGGGTATCACAAATACTGAAATGGACACCATAACCTTGTTGTAGGCCAATAATTCCATATGCAAAGGCTCATTTGATGGCATGGGGCCCACACATAGTTCATGAGACCTAAAGGAAAACATTATGGATTTAAACTATCTATTTTGACCTTGGCCTGTGTCTGAAGTTTAACCATCCTTAATGTACTAAAATCAAAATGGCCATCATATCTTGATCACATGACAAGGATTCCCTTTACAAGACCTTTTTTGGTGTCTAAGGGACACAATGATGTCTAATTATCCCCATAAACAAACATTATGGTATAATACCCTACATTTTTGCATTGAACCACATCATGGGCACCAAGAGCCATGTTTAGTGTTCTAAACTTCAAAACTAGCACCATATCCGATTTCCAAGCCAAAGATTCCCTATGGAGGGGCAATATGGTCATTTGGGACCACACACATGGACCATATATCCATAGTAAAATGCTACAGTGCAAGGTCCTATATTTTTCATTATACCATGGAATGGTCCTCAAGTTCCATCCCTAATGTACCCCTCCTCAACTTTTTGGTCATATCTCACATGTAGGAAAAGGTTTCCGTACACAGGCCCCATGCAATGATGTGGGTTACTATGCAAAGAACATGGGCCCCATAGGAAAATTTTCTATCCCAACAACGTGAGTTTTGTTATCAAACGAAGGAGTAGTGACCAAGAAGAATCCATGATGTGACGAATCTCAAAATAGCCATCATATTTCTATCACAAGAAAAAGATGGACTAGGGCCTCATGGATGGCCTATGTAGAACCCAAAATCTGCATGCTATGGACCATTAAAACTCTGGATCTTCACCCTGTAACATGAATTGGGTCATTAGAACCATCCTTGGTGTACTAAACCTTCAAATGTGATACCACATCTTAATCACATGCCAAATATTTCCTATGCATGGGATTTGCTGTGGGATTTTCAAATGCGATATAACCATCGCCCCCAAAAGTCCAAATTCTAATGACTTTTAAGGGAGGTTTTTTAAAAATCGCCTTAAAATGACCTTTACTGGGGGCTTCGAGTCAACCGCCATAAAAACATTAATTGCAATTGGACTTTTGAGGGCGGTTTTATCACAGTCGCCCCCACAAGTCCAAATTCCCATAACTTTTGGGGGCGGCTTTAAAACAATCACCCCCAAAATCCCAATTATCATGCCATTTTGGGGCGGCTTTCAAGCAACCACCCCCAAAATTCAAATTATTATGAATTTTTGGGGAGGCTTTAAAACAATCTCCCCAATAGTTCATTTATCATTACTTTTTTTTTTGGGGGGGGGGTTAAAAACTGCTTAAAAGATAACCTTTAAGGGGGG